>CM055278.1:48737028-48771827 GCA_029237695.1 Conchocele bisecta
GACCACTTCATAAAACCAAGACATAAACAACATATACAATATTAGGAATAGAAAGAAACAAAAGCGGTAGTACAGGGCGAGTCTGGAAATTAAATTTATTTTGCATAGTGAGCTCCCTTATTAAACGGTAACAACATAATTATGTGGAAACTGCATGTATTTTCAACAATATCTTAAATTAAGTTAAATTTCGTCGTCTGCTGGAAATATTTTATTTTCAATAGTTCTCGACAAAATCCTGTTTTGACAGCACATGAAAATCGTCTCCACTGTCAAAACCGTTTTTTTTGTTGCTAAGAATTAAGGCAGAAAAGAAAAACAGCAGACGACAATTTCCGTCTACAATGTAGTGAGGGTTAAATCGGTTCTGCTGTTCTGCATGTAGCAACTCTCTTTTCTGTAGGCGCTGGAGTGGGTGGACTGCAGTGTCAAGTTTCAACAGCGCAGCATATTAACGTTCATTGTCAGCGTTGAGTAACGCGTCATCACATAAAATGCTACGCTGCTGAAACGGCAAATGTAAATGTTGGTCTTGGCCAGAATTGAAACATTTAACATCCGCAGATCAATCCGCTTTATGTCGTTAATGAATAGAACCAGCTGGTAGAGCAATATACATTACTGCCTGCGCCAATATTGTCAATACTTATTACATGTTATCATCCCTTGAGATAGCAAATGTGTCACGCCAAATTTCTGTGGGGGGCAGCCATTGATCGTGCTACGCCTAAACGGCGAGTACGACCAAGAACAATCGAGTGCCATGTACCAACTTATTCTATGGCGTTTTGGTCCGTCTTGCTTTGTATCAAAATCTCTACATATACTATTATCTATAGTTTTCACAGTTTCGTGATCAGTTTATCAGTTATATTGTGGAAGATCCCAGTTAATCAAGACATTTCGTGCGGATGAATACAGCAGCTATTATATTTAGGTCTCACAGGACAGTACGTACGGAGCTAGCAGTAAAAGGGGGTGGACGATTTCCTATATATTTCAGTACTGACCCTGCAGGTTAAACCAGTGTGTTTTACAAAGTTAACTTACCCCACACACCGATCAGTTTTTGTGGCGATAAAATATTTAAGTACTTTGATTATTTTCTTTATTTCAAAATGCTTCAAAAGTGCTTTTGAAAATATGCAGCTTGATTGGCTGAACCTGAGCTGTGCTACAGCTCATGCACTGCCAATCAAACTGCTTGATGGCGAGTTGATATTGCCAGCAATTGTTCAGAAACGTTGGCATCTTGGCAATATTGACACAGGCGGTGCTGTACTGGGTAGAACCAGCTGGTAGAGCGGGACATTATGTACAATGACATTTGCTAAAACCAGGATCGAATGTACGCGGGCGTATGGAGTGCCGAGTGTTTCAAAACTTTCATTGCGCGCAAAAGATGTTTTGAAACGTTTGGCAAATCTTTTGCGCGCAAAAGATATTTAGTTGCGCGCAACAGATTCTCGCCGAATGTTTCAGAACATCTTTTACGCGCAAAAAATATGAAAACAAAGTTTTGCGCGCAATGAAATTGGCCAAACGTTTCAAAACTTTCGTTGCGCGCAAAAGATATTGGTTGCGCGCAATACTTTGAAAAACCAATTTTTTGCGCGCAATAGATTGTGCCAAACGTTTCAAAACTTTTTTTGCGCGCAAAACTTTCGTATATTTGTTTGCGCGTAAAACATTGGTCAGTTGATTTCGTTGCGCGCAATAGATTGTGCCGAACGTTTCAAAACATTTTTGTTTTTTGCGCGCAAAACTTTCTGTAATCTTTTGCGCGCAACGAAATTGTGCCGTGTGTTTCTAAAGTATATCACGCAAGTTAGGCGTCACAAGACTGAAGTAATTACTCTGTTTTATCCCATCGTGGATCGAAAATGTGATGTAGGGATGCAATTCGTCTGTCCGTCCGTCCGTCCGTCTGTCTGTCACACTTTTCATTCGCCAATAACGGCTTTACCTTAAGAGGTATTCACTTGAAACTTCATACACATGCTTCTCAGCATCCATTGCATCATTTTACACCCGACCCACGCTGTCCCTACGCCCAAGATCAATGTCAAACGACTTTCGCTTTTCGCGTCAATATATTTACGGAGCAACTCCTTTCACCTACATTGTATAACCTCTTTACTGTAAGAGCTATCCACTTGAAACTTCATATACACATGCTTCTCATCATCCATTGCATCATTCTACACCCGACACACGCCGCCCCCATGAACACTATTAAAAATTCTGGCAGGTTGGATGTTCCCTGTAATGGTCTTTGTATCCAGTTTTCAAAATGGCCGCCAAAGTACCCATTATTCCAAGAATACGATGAAAACTACTCAATATATATATTTTTTTGTATTCACCAACTAAATGGTTACCACGGTTCATTATGGAACGCCATAGCTGTCTTATGTGGTTGACATTTCATTATGTCCAGTACAAACTACATTATGTTCGGTACATGCGACATTATATTCGGTGCAAACAACAATATGTTCGGTACAAACTGCATTATGTTCATTATAAACTACATTATGTTCGGTGCAACCTGCATTATGTTCGGTGCAAACTACATTATGTTCGGTGCAACCTGCATTATGTTCAGTGACATTATGTTCGGTACAAACTTCGTTAAGGTGATGTTCATTCGGATCGACCTCGGATCTTTTTGCCTACGTCGGATGTTATGAGGAGTTCCGATTGCATTTTGGCGGTATCCGCGGCGGGAGTAAATTGTATTCCCTTTAATTCTATCTACATAAAGACTTTGAACATAATGCCATATCTACTGAACATAATGTATGTTGCACCGAACATAATGTACAATGCACCGAATATAAAGGAGTTTGTACCAATTCATAATATACTTTGCACCGAACATATTTGTAGCTTACACAGTACGTGGCTCAGTATAGACCCGGATCAGCCCGCGCAATACAGACCACCATCAGACAGCTCAGTATCGCTCTGATCAATCTGCTCAGTGTTGAATCTGATCCGACTGCGCAGTTTCGACTCGGATCAGACTGCTTAGTATAGAACCTGGTCAGATTGCTCAGTATAGACCCTGATCAGACTGCGCAGTATATACCCGGATCAGACTGCTTAGAATAGATCCTTATCAGACTGTTCAGTATAGACCCGTATCAGACTGCCCAGTATAGACCCTTATCAGACTGCTCAGTATAGACCCTTATCAGATTGTTCAGTATAGATCCTACTCAGACTGCTCAGTATAGACCCTTATCAGACTGCGCAGTATATACCCGGATCAGACTGCTTAGAAATAGATCCTTATCAGACTGTTCAGTATAGACCCGTATCCAGACTGCCCAGGTATAGTACCTTATCAGACTGCTCAGTATAGACCTGCTCAGTATAGACCCTTATCAGACTGCTCAGTATAGACCCTTATCAGACTGCTCAGTATAGACCCTTATCAGACTGCTCAGTATAGACCCTTATCAGACTTTCAGTATAGATCCTTATCAACTGCGCAGTATATACCCGGATCAGACTGCTCAGTATAGTACCTTATCAGACTGCTCAGTATAGACCCTGCCTCAGTATAGACCCTTATCAGACTGCTCAGTATAGACCCTTATCAGACTGCTCAGTATAGACCCTTATCAGACTGCTCAGTATAGACCCTTATCAGACTGTTCAGTATAGACCCTTATCAGACTGCTCAGTATAGTACCTTATCAGACTGCTCAGTAAAGACCCTGCTCAGTATAGACCCTTATCAGACTGCTCAGTATAGACCCTTATCAGACTGCTCAGTATAGACCCTTATCAGACTGCTCAGTATATGCACGATATACGAGTATATGACAGGACCTAGTGCATGAGGTTACAGTAGCTGTGGGTGAACAGTAGATGGCGCTTACATCACCAGCCGCAGAGGATGCTCTAAATAGGGCGATATTGATTACAACAGCATGTACATATACAGCTTGCATAATTATCCAGTATGTGGCATAATCTTGTGTTTATATGTACGAGGTATATGCATGGAAATTGTAATGTTATTAGCGACAAAACAGTTTAGAATAATGATGATGTCTATGCCGAACAACCAGGTGCTATATATGCTATGTCAATGCACAGGGATTTAGCCCCGTTATCCCCGCTATCCTGGGGGCGGGGATTACAGTAATCGGTGCATAGACAAGAATGCCACCAACGGCATGTATCCCATCGCTGTGGTGTTTGATGGAGAAACGTGGATACAATTCTACTGAACCGAGAATTTCGAAATCAGTTGACATTGACCTTGGGTTGGTGTATAATGAATTACCGTAAAGCAGTTATAGTGAATGGAGAAACGTGGGCAAGCTACTGTTCAAACCGTGTGTGACAGACTCGCAGACAGACAGACGGACGGGACGACTTTTTCATACCTATATCCCATCTTCGCTACGCGATGGGATAATAAATGTACATAACTTGCCAGTTTAGTAGTTTCGTATGCTACTCCCCGTTATATTTCTTTTTACTTTTGAAACATTTGGCGAGACAATCTTTTGCGCGCAACTAATAAGGGTCTATACTGAGCAGTCTGATAAGGGTCTATGCTGAGCAGTCTGATAAGGGTCTATACTGATAAGGGTCTATACTGAGCAGTCTGAGTAGGATCTATTCTGAGCAGTCTGATAAGGGTCTATACTGAGCAGTCTGATAAGGGTCTATACTGAGCAGTCTGATACGGGTCTATACTGAGCAGTCTGATAAGGGTCTATACTGTACTGAGCAGTCTGATAAGGGTCTATACTGAGCAGTCTGATAAGGATCTATGCTGAGCAGTCTGATAAGGGTCTATACTGAGCAGTCTGATAAGGGTCTATACTGAGCAGTCTGATAAGGATCTATACTGAGCAGTCTGATATTGGTCTATACTGAGCAGTCTGATAAGGGTCTATACTGAGCAGTCTGACAAGGGTCTATACTGAACAGTCTGATACGGGTCTATACTGTACTGAGCAGTCTGATAAGGGTCTATACTGAGCAGTCTGATAAGGATCTATACTGAGCAGTCTGATAAGGGTCTATACTGAGCAGTCCTGATAAGGGTCTATACTGAGCGGTCTGCTACGGGTCTATACTGAACAGTCTGATACGGGTCTATACTGAGCAGTCTGAGAAGGATCTATACTGAGCAGTCTAATAAGGATCTATACTGAGCAGTCTGATAAGGGTCTATACTGAGCAGTCTGATAAGGGTCTATACTGAGCAGTCTGCTACGGGTCTATACTGAGCAATCTGATAAGGGTCTATACTGAGCTGTCTGATAAGGATATATACTGAGCAGTCTGATACGGGTCTATACTGAGCAGTCTGATAAGGGTCTATACTGAGCAGTCTGATACGGGTCTATACTGAGCAGTCTGATAAGGGTCTATACTGTACTGAGCAGTCTGATAAGGGTCTATACTGAGCAGTCTGATAAGGATCTATACTGAGCTGTCTGATAAGGGTCTATACTGAGCAGTCTGCTACGGGTCTATACTGAACAGTCTGATACGGGTCTATACTGTACTTTGCAGTCTGATAAGGGTCTATACTGAGCAGTCTGATAAGGATCTATACTGAGCAGTCTGATAAGGGTATATACTGAGCAGTCCTGATAAGGGTCTATACTGAGCGGTCTGCTACGGGTCTATACTGAACAGTCTGATACGGGTCTATACTGAGCAGTCTGACAAGGGTCTATTCTGAGCAGTCTGATAAGGGTCTATACTGAGCAGTCTGACAAGGGTCTATACTGAGCAGTCTGATAAGGGTCTGCTGAGCAGTCTGATAAGGGTCTATACTGAGCAGTCTGATACGGGTCTATACTGAGCAGTCTGATAAGGATCTATGCTGAGCAGTCTGATAAGGGTCTATACTGAGCAGTCTGATAAGGATCTATACTGAGCAGTCTGAGTAGGATCTATACTGAGCAGTCTGATACGGGTCTATACTGAACAGTCTGAGTAGGATCTATATACTGAACAGTCTGATACGGGTCTATACTGAACAGTCTGAGTAGGGTCTATACTGAGCAGTCTGATACGGGTCTATACTGAACAGTCTGATATGTGAAAGTTTTACGGTCAAATCTTTTGCGCGCAATGAATGTTTTGAAACGTTCGGCACGTCTATATAGCGTGCCAAGTGATGCAAAACTTTCGTTGCGCGCAAAAGATATATTTTTTGCGCGTAAAAGATTTTTGAAACAATCCGCACGTCTAGTGTGCCGAACGTTTCAAAATTATTCGTTGCGCGCAAAACATTGGCCATATTGAATCTTTTGCGCGTAAAAGATATATATTTTGCGCGCAATGAAAGTTTTGAAACGTTTCGCACGTCAGGTGCCATGTGTTGCAAAACTTCTTTTGCGCGCAAAAAATATATCTTTTGCGCGCAACGAAAGTTTTGCATCACATGGCACGGCATACGGGCGAACCGAGTGGCAGTCCAAGGTTATTACCACAGGACTACAGGCCCACTCTGTTGAACAAAGTCAAGAGTTAGACCCACTATAATATGAAACACGCCATGTGATTTTGTACATTCGGACATCTGCGTAATTTCATTTTGTCAACTTTTAACTTCATTTATTAAAAATATTGTAAATTTTGTAAACGTATTTAATGAAATTACGCAGATGTCCGAAGATACAAACTCACATGGCGTGTGTCAATTATAACGTTGTTGTAACGAAAGTTCACAACCAAAGATATTTGAATCACTGGCACTGGACTGGAGCATAAATTAAGTAAAATGTTTGAGTTTTGATTGAAGTACATATTCCAAATGTTTATTGAAGCGATAATAATTATTATACGACTGTAATAGTAGTTATAGTACATGTATTTTCAAGAGTAACCATTCAGTACAAGCACACTGTCATCATTGCTCAATGCATCACTACAAGTACATGTACTGCGTCATTACACTTTCACCATGTACTAGTCGTATTTAGAGCATCTTTCGTGGGCAATGATTTTAATTTTAATATGGTACATGTATTTATGAAATAGTTTACTCGTGAAGTTAACGTGAATAAACACCATATTATAATTATTATTAAATCACCATGAACGTTAGATTCTATTGATTGCAATCACAGTCTCGTGCATTGATATAATTGCTTACTCTATTTTAACACTGTCCTGCATTGTGGGTTTTAATTCATCGTGTTATTACACTGCAACGCCCATTTTATGCAATGAACTTGTGACGCAGTGAAGACAGATGTTTTATTTTTATTTTTACTTTGTGTGGAATAGTTTCAACGTGTTCACTTTTTTGGAATGTGAAGACATCGATAACTTTCAGTTTGTGCTATATTGCCAAATAATATGTAAATGTATTTGTTGGGTGCTATATTTGTTTGTTGTTATTTTGTTGGTTGTATTTATTTTTTCATTAGCCGTTGCATGAACCTAGGATATATCTTGACTGGCGTTGTGTGTGTTAGCACTGATCAGGTTGTATAACAATAATGAGTATGTTCCATAACGTTGGTAGCATCGAACAAACGACTGTATTGTGTCAAATTGAACACATTGTTAAAACTATCTCGTTAGTACAGGTCCGCAACGATACCATACTTAAACTAGATTAACACAAATACTAAGCTAATATTGATTACAAATATGCAATAAATATATAACTAATGAAATCATATGGCACACTAAACACAAGAGTTTCACGAAATAAATATAATACTTCTCGTATATATTCACGTGGTCATATATATACCAGAAGTAGAAAAGTAAGTACGTATTATTAAAACGGCATATCATGTATATACATTCACAGATATTTGCAGATACGTGCATCATTAAAGAATTATATAACAGCATTATAACTAGTACAGTTACATGTATATATTCATGTACATCATTGTCTCATCATTTATCATCTGAAAGGATAAAACTAATATTTCATCATGAAGTCACTTCATCCCACAACCAATACCTTTGTGTCCACAAATTCCCGTACACCGATATGCTACTATGTTTTCAGTATGGCGAAACACTGACGACAAGTGCATATTATTTATTCCAGTATGAGCCACTTTCAAAGTGTATTCCATGCCGCAAAAATCGTACTGTCAAGCACATCCTTTTGTCGTACATTATATTTAGTGAACCTCATTCGGTGACACTCCAGTGTTACTTCACTTGCGAAAGTGTTCCAAGTGGAGAACATCTAAGGTATGTTTAACTTTATACATGGAGGATCATGAAGCCAAGCTGTAACGAAAAATCTACAATTATCATTTTCAGGCATTGTATTTTTTCCCCAAATGTATCATCTATTTTAATAATTTGATCAATCGGTAGCTGGCCTATTCCTCGATGTTATTACATATGTGTGTACCATTATTGTACAATTACTTACATATAATTTGTATCAAGTGATCAAAGTCGATTTTTTCCGCAATATTTGTATTTGCTATATGCTTTTCGAAGGTCATGTTTAGTTACTTATTGTTTCAGAGTCTAAACCTTCCAACTTGATAGTTATTCGCAATACGTTTTAACATGCTATTTCTTAAGGAACGTCATAATATGTGGCACAAAAGTAAAATATAACACGATGCCATATCACATGAAATGCTTGAAGAAAGTATTTAAAGTATTTTTGTTCAATTTTCGACGCCTTTTTTATTAAGAATAGTTGGTGTACTTTTAAATAAAGTCATAAATAGTTGAAGAATATTCAACAGGTTTACGTCACTCCACATGAGTGCGATCATCGTGCATACTTGTACATTTGTACAAATACTAAGTAATAGTTTTACATTTGTACAATTATTAATGTTTATATGCCAAACGAGAAATGATGAGACAAAGGGCGTGCCTATAAATGTGGATGTAATATAGAAAACATGTAAATGATATTCTTCATGAAGAGTGGAGATTGGTTTTTGAACAAAATATTCATTATTTTACTAGTACATGTTCATATCCACATACTATTTGTTCATGGAAAACAACAGATATAGAGAAGTTTCCTTTCATAAACACATATATTCAAAGATAATGTTTGTTTTTCCACCACCTACATTGCAGTTTGCTGATTAATGTAGTGTAGAAATATATGCATGATATTTTCTTCATGAGCCGCCATGTTATCATGTCGTCGCCAGTTTTGAATCATCACAATTTTTTCCTGGGCGAGTAAATACACGAGTTGTTGTTAAAATATACAGACGGGAGCAGTTGTTCAAACGTTTGGTCAGTTTTCGTCGCAATTTACAACCATTTCGCGCATGTGCCAATCATTTCCGGCTTATGTCGACTTTCTGGACAGTAAAATGCGAGGAGCTCTTGTGCCGAATTCGTTGTCTTCGAGCCCCGAAAAGTCATACCTAAAATATAAAATAGTTTACATATACAGACAATTGTAGCATTATAGCATGCTCTCTATGGGTACTACGATATCGAGTACATCAACTATTGTGACAGCGGACCTCTCTGCAAACTAGTTTAATCCATCTTGCACTTGTGGGAAACAATGATTTTGATATATATGGCCGCCTATTTGGCATGCCAAGCAGAGTGTACAAAGTTCTCGTTAATCCTATGCACTCAATATGGCTAATTAAGGGGTCGGATCCACGCTTGGTCGCCTTGTGGACACCGGCTAGTAGTCTGGGCACGGGTTTAGGCTAGTTTCGATAAAAATCCACTGTACGATCGATTGCGTGTTAAATAAAGTATGTGAGCAGAATTACCGTGTTCTTAGATAGGTCCCAGTGAATAAGCAACGTCATACAACGCTAGTACTGGATTTATAAATACTACACATTACAGAGCGCGCAAATGTAAAATTTTACACTGAATCGGGAAAGCGATGCAATCTTGAACTGCTACTTACTTCTGTTTAGACTGGAGAGATGTAAAACCCTACAAAGGCTTCCAGACAACACATTGCCATGGACATTAACACATTCTGATATTCACTATCAGCGTGTTCATTCCTAGTATCATGCTGTGATGTACACATGATAATATTAAATAGAGTTCACATAGTACGTACAGTGCAACCTCTCTACAACAGCCACTCATGGGAAGACGCAAAACTGGCTGTTGTAGAGAGGTGGCTGTTGTAGGGATGTTAATGCTGAATTAAATTGTGTCGTCCGCTGTTTATTTATTTTATTCAATAATTTTCATCAAAAACATGCTTTGGCAACATTTTAATGGAAATGATTCTAAAATGCTGTCAAAACATGTTTTTTATTGAGAAAGAAGTCAAAAGCAACAACAGACGACAATGTTCGTGCTCAGCAGTCTAAGGGTTAGATACAGAGGAAATAATCCATTTTGGATATAAAATAGCGGCTGTTATAGAGAGGGTGTTGTTGTAGAGAGGTGGCCGTTCGGGGAGGTTCGACTGTACATTGAATCGAATCGAAGAAATATAATACATAGTGATACTATCTGTCATTTATAAACTCTCATAATTACATAACTAATGTCCATTCCTTCAAGTGCAAGTGCGTTAAAGAACAACAAATATTCGAAAAAAAGTCAGACATATTTAAAGCATTCCCGACCCATATCAGTCTACAGATCTGAATACAGAGTTACACTACATGGTCATTCGGTCAGCAATACAGCGGTTATGCGACATAATATCTACATGGCATCACACGATTGCAATAAACTGATACTATAGGAGAGTAACATCATTAAACAGCATAAAACACGAGACGCCATACACACCTTAGTGGGCTACTCACAACAATTGTCGTCTGCTGTTGCTTTTATATCTTGCCTTATTTCTCAATAAAAACATGGTTTGACAGCACTTCTGAATAATTTCCAATGGAACTGATTCTGAAGTGCTGTCAAAGCATGCTGTAAATTATTCTAAAGTTATGTTAAAGTATGTTTTTGATGATAAAATGGAAACTAGAAAATAAACAGCAGATGACAAAAATATAGTATAGCGGTGTAAGGGTTCACATTATGATGGGTGTCATTGTAACTTATTTCTAAAGATACTGTCTGTTTAGGATTGTGACGTACATAGATGTATCTCAGAGCCGTCAGATACATGCTATACAATGGAATCTGTCTTAGTTGGACATGCTCACATGGAGGCCTTCCATTGTCGGGCTTTAAAAGGTCCCACTGCATGATGCGAACATGAAACTGTAACCCTTTCACCCATGGAATATTTCATGTTCAGTTTCAGACTGTTCCATTCTGCAGAACAGGGTGTCATTTTGTAAAAAATATTATAAAAAATATCCACAAATGGTGCATATCTTGATGAGACGGCTGCTCATAATGATGTACACTGTTTGTAAATATTAGGAAAGATGTCTCTAGTGTTGAAGGGGTTAATATATTGTTATAGTTGCGATTACTTACGACACTGGTGCACTCACAGAACCAGCGTCATGGTAACTGTCAACATGGAAACAATCGTCATAAGGCCAATCACGGGCATTCCTGAAGTAGAATAAAATAACATGGATCCATATAATGAGTTTTTTGGACAATGAGCATTTTCACACCATAGTTTAAATTTAAATTTTCAGTTTTCAAAGTTGTAACTTGTCAAATGTATCACATCAGTCCATAGTTTCCATGGCAACTTTCACATCAACTCACACTCATGTATTGTGGTCAGTTAGTAACACTGCCTTTGCAATAACACTTCACAGCAATTTGCTTTCATTTGTGACAGCATTTTTGTTTCAAAATAATGTTGGCAGCTTTAACTTTTGTATTCACCCAGTCTTTATTTCGTTAGTGCAAACTTACAAGAGCTCCATATGCTAATACAATATACATCTTCTTATGAAGATGTGGCGTGTGCTGTGTGATCAAGATCTATATACGCTGGCCCAACGTACCATGACGAGTGACGAGTCACATATGGACACCGACTGGACAAAGGATGAACTATTACACCGTGTGTGACAAGCGTAGTCCCATGTAAGGTCACACACTGGTCGCCATTCAGCCAATCTATCGACTTTTATGTCAACTGAATATTACGTTTTGATCAGTCTATTAGCTGTATAGTTAACAAATGATGATGGTGATCAGACTATATACTGGTCACACATGTCGTACTTCCTTTGTATCAGTCAGTGGCCCACATACACACCAGCTAGCTTGTGCAGGGGCGCCGGAACAGGTCCGACAGATCCGC
Source organism: Conchocele bisecta (assembly GCA_029237695.1). NCBI lineage: Eukaryota > Metazoa > Mollusca > Bivalvia > Lucinida > Thyasiridae > Conchocele > Conchocele bisecta. Next base: position 48,749,204 of record CM055278.1, read on the forward strand.
CGACTACCGGACCAATACTTATTTTTCATTGAAATATTTAGAATGTATATACATGTACATGTATATAGGAATCTAATTATTATTATTAATATATACAAACATGAATATTGCATTTGTTGACTTCGATATGAATTTTCGGTTATGCTATAACTCGTTTGATAATATATCAGCCGATGTACATTTCTCTAAATATTTCTCTGTAAGTGTTCTCATTTCTCACGAAAACTATTTGTCGTTACCACTCAGTTGAACCGTCTTGAGTGGTAACAACATACACAGTAGGTGTGGGGTGGGGTTATGTACAAAATCACACGGCGTGTCTCATATGTGGCTGTGACTCGAGAAATGGGGTTTATTGTATTTTGTGAGCATTGTAGATCCTGATCAAATAACACAGTCCCGTATGCTAGTAACTATCTACATTGGCTGATCTGGATCTGCGCTGGTTGCAAAACCCATAAACCTCATGTCTCCGGTAACAGCCACATATGAATAACTTAACAACCGGTCATTTTGGTACAAGCTAAACAACGCCACCGCCTGCGCTAATAATTATATTGCCAATATTTGTAATTATTTGTCTTTCAAAATACTTGAATATCGTGTTTGAAATCAAGCAGCTTGATTGGCTGAGACTGAGATGAGCTATAGCTCAGGCTCAGCCAATCAAACTGCTAGATTGAGAATTGAGATTGCCAATAGATGTTCAGAAACGTTGACATCTGTAGCCGATTTCACCACCTAGCTAATTATACTTTGAGGGAGTAATTGTTTATTTGTTATTGAAATGCCTTATTTCATGTAGAACAAAATGCTGTTTATATGTGATGATTAAAACTGTGCAGCTTTCATATGATTTATTTTTATATTACCACACTGACAGCCATTGTTTTGAATAGAAAATATTTTATTTCATGAAATAGAATTATTAATGAATGTATGCATAAATTGAAAATTACTCCCCAAAAGTTAACCCGTTGACTCGTTAAAAGTTACGCCCTGCGTTACAGACAGAGAATTCGGGTTACCCAAAAGTATACTTAGCTAGACAAATGACTTGATGGTGAAATCGGATACTGGGCAAGGTTGACGCAGGCGGTTGTGTAGTCCACGTCGACTGGTCCCACGCACCCGCAACACCGGCAACTGTCACACACGTGGTGCTTGTCGTGCCGGGGCAAGCCATGCAGTTGCCAGAACTACACTGGTTCTGTGTCGTACAGACGGCGCCGTTGGCCAGCATCGTGACGTCAGCTACAACAGATGATGGACGTCGATACATTTTATTCTAGTAACCGGCGGTAGAAATTAACGCCGGTTACTAGACGAAATATGCGTTTATGCGACATATCTAACTAGAACTGAGTGGCATCTCGTCAGCACCAGTGCGTATGAATATATATTTTAATGCATGTACAGTGAAATCTCTCTAATGCGGACACCCTGTAAAACTAAACCCATATATGGGTTATTTTTATAAGTTTCACTGTCATTTAACTGCGATAGTGCTGTCTGTTCGTGATCATAAAGCACTATAACGTGTCTTGTATTGGTCATATGTCTGTTTACAGTGGAACATCTCCATACCGGACACCCTGCGGACCTCCCAGAGAGTCCGGTACAGAGAGGTTCCATTGTATCATTGGTATTTATATTGGAAAAGTCGCGGGAATACTGGACGAGGCCTTCCGGCCTTCGTCCAGTATTCCCGCGACTTTTCCATCCTAAAGGCGCCGTTTTCGTTCAGTACTTGTGGATATCCATTTTTTTTATAGTGAATTATCGGATATTCATATATTTAATGAAGGATGTTTGTAATATTTTTTTTATTTTTTTTTTAAAATGAAAATAAGTCACATTATTGTAAACAACTCACTGAAGCATGCCTTATAGCCACGATTCTCCTTATCGGAGTATGTTTTGGCGGTTGATCCAGTCGGGCACGAGCAGGAACCGGAAGTGCATGTCGCCGAGACGATTCCAGATCCGATCGTCCTCGGGGTTCCGCAAGATGGCGCCCGGTGGCAGAGCTGCAAGCTTCTGATGGATAGGCTGCAGGACACAGATTAACACAGTATAACTCTATATATGTGAACAAGGCTTCTAACTTTGGTCGAACACGACCTCGTATCATAACAAAATAACATGTTTAAGATTGTAATTTTCTATGCATTCTCTGTATTTCTGCAGGATATCGATAATTCTCAAATGGTCATATGAACTTGCCACTACAATATTGACGTTAGAGCCGTAAACACAGTATTTCATTTGTAATGATATGAGGTTGTGGCCGACCTAGGAAAAGCAGCTATAATTCGATATTATTTGCATAATTATATCAATAATTATGTTATTTTAGCAAGATAACGATAATTCTCAAATGAACATGTGCACTTTCCGCCAAAATATTCACATTAGCGTTAATAAAATAGCGGAATTTGTTATGATACGAGGTCGTGTCCGACCAAAGCTAGAAGCCTTGTTCATATACATATAGCTAAACCGATGACAGCCGAACCACGTCGATTGCCTATGATTGTGACTGGATACATGGGGCTTATCGGATGTGTGGTCAGTGTAGCTCTTGATCAAATAACATTCTCCTGTGGACTGATAATGATTTGTATTGTTTATTAGATGCAGGACGGATGTTTCATTGATGGAATGGCGAACAGCGCAGATCCTGATCAGACTGTGCGGATGCACAGGCTGATCTGGATCTACACTCGTCGTGAAACCTTTAAGCCCCACCCCATTTCTGTAGTCACATATACTGAAACGATTTAAAAATGCAACAACATTTTATTATGAGGATAAATAGCAATTCATATTATTTATCCAAATAACCCGGAATCTATACATCAAACGGTACTCTGCGGTCACATGGATAATCACATAGAGGTGTCCATTAACATGTCTACCTCCTTGTTGCCTGTTTAACCCTTACTACGCTGAATTAAATTTTGTCATCTGTCGGAAATGTTTTATTTTCAATTTTTCTTGACAAAAACCTGTTTTGTCAGCTCATGAGAATCGTCTCCACTGGAGACGATTCTCATGTGCTGTCAAAAAGGTTTTTTGCTAAGAATTAAGGCAAAAATGAAAAAAACAGCAGACGACAATTTCACAGCCAGCGATGTGATTGTGATATGAGAAATTAAATCGGGATTATAACATTTGAAGGCGTCAATGGAAAAATGGAGGCAAATCTAAGGGACCGGGCATACTTCTAACACGCAATTTAGATCGCTATGAGGCTACATTATTGTGGTATCTACACCTTCCACAAATCCCATAAGCCTCATTCTCCAGTCACAACCACATTTGAAAATAATTGTTGGTTGGTTGTTATATATGAGGGTAGGGATTGGCTCGAAGACCTTCCAAGCCCGGGCTTTTGATCCCAAAAAGTGTCAAGTCAATAGTTCATTCTCCTATCGCACGATGCGGTATGTTAGACCGTGAAAAGGGCTGAGTTTGAGGGCATGTGATATATGGAGACTCGGCCGTAACAGTGTTATACTATATGATAAAGATATTTGGGAGTTGGTCATAAACAGATCAGGCAGGGAATGATCGATAATGGAGTATGCAAGGTATGATATAATAAATTAACGATATCAGCTCACCTGGTTAAATAAACATAAACAAAAGCATGTACTAGAAGAAGGCGCTGTGTCTCAGATATGATTAAAAGTGATGAAACAGATTGGGAATTTTAATTGTAGTTTTGTATCGTATATCTGAATCCGCAAGGCACGTAGAATTATATTTGTATTCGTTCCATCGAATTAACAATTCGTTTCCACTATATAACATTGAGGGAACGAATTGTTAAATTGAGGGAACGAATTAACGCGTTTGATGCGCCATATTTCATCAAAATCCGTTACGTAATAAGTACAATATAAAAGAATACGTACTTTCAATCGGATGGATTCTGAAAGTTTCAGTACTTGTTGTTGTTGTTAGTACCACGTGATCATACACCTTGTTCTTTCTAAATATGGTATAGTGTTACAAATTTACAACAAAGCATAAAGTTCACAATGTTTCCTTATTAGTATAGGCTTAGCGAACATGACAAATTATTCCAAACCAAATTAACGCCTCTGCTTATCACAGTTTCTAATAGCATGTACTTGAATATAATATACATGTTATGGGGAATGTAATCAAATAAAATGGCGGGAGTGATCTGTATATTTACTGTCCATGAAACAAACAACCATATATTGGATATTTCAGACAGCATCCGATATACAGTCATTTAAAGCTGGGGTCCCATCTGTTACTGTTAGGCACAATGTTTTTCTTTATAGGAATTAAATAAGTGGGTAAGTGTGTAACTATTCCACCAGTATTAAAAATCACCAGTGTCCGTCATACATATATCATAATTTAGTAATATTTAATTTACTGATAGAGACGCGTGGTTATATCAGGCTATACTATTTTGTAAATGAGGAAAGACATTTTTAAATTATTTATATTATTAACTAAATTCGTCACCTGAATACATATTTTATTGACATAATATTATAAAGTATGATCATTGCACATCAAAAAACAAATAGACATAATAAGTAGTTGTTTCCGTTAATATTTTAAGGAAACACAGTTATAGCCCCTGATATCAAACTGCCAATTCACGTTTTAAATAAAATGAATAATGTCAATTAACACGTCCGATAATGGTAAATCAATGTTTATTTTGCGCGAAAAAGTGTCATATCTAAAGAATGGACGAAACAAATGTGTCTCGCTGTATTACAACGTGGGATGTGGGAATCCAGCTTTAAGAAGAACTTACGTGCTCGGCACTGGTTTGTATTGGCGTCCTTGATATAGCCGCTTTTACACGCGCATACGTTAGAGCTGCACTCCGCTGAAAGTAGAATCGATGTCAGCCAGAAGCGATACACAAGTCTTCTTTTTTTTCTAAAAAAAATGCCGTCATTTAATAGCTGCTAAATTGACGATGATAACACGTCTGGGTTTACAACATAACTTTTACATTATCTGAAATAAACGTAAAAAAGAGTTTCTTATTTGTCACAAGTTATGTAGGTTTTAATTTTAAATTAGCTTTGATTATGCAGGACTTGCTGTGACTTCATATATGACCCATAAATACTAGTATTATTTATATTAATTTTATTTAAAACATTCTGTCTTAAGTAATTTCATATATTGATCATGTATACAGAAATACACATTTCATAGAAAACAAATAATGGAAAAACAAATTTGCATTATTTAAATGAACTTGCTGTGATGCCACACTCATTTGCATAATATATGTAGTCATTAAAACCTCAATAACTTGTGACATACATGGAATATTTGCATGCGGTTTTCACGACCCTTGCTAGATTGACAAGACCTATAATGTGCATATGAAAGATAACTGCATTCAAGGAGCCCTTTTGGAAGGGAATTTGATATATTAATTTTGCAACCAATCCAATCGTCACAAAATGATTTTCAGACTTGTCCATTTATGAAAAGGGGATATTTTTGTTCTCAAAAATATTAAAAGTTCTTGCAAAAAGTGCAATCTCTGATGAGACAGCTCGTTACGAGCCGGCTCATCTGGATCTACACTGTTTGCCAATACCACTATACACGTATGTGGTGTTGAAAAGGTTAAATGGTGTGCTCAAGTGAAATTGGTCCATTATCCTTACCCTCTCCACCAGTTCCGCCCTGGTAGCATTCCGTGCTGGCTGTACACGCCTGTCCGTACTCCTTGAGGGTCGTGCATAACTTGAGCACCGTGTTGTAAGTTCCGGATCCGCATGAGCAGGTGTTACTAGAACACATGGTTCCGCCCTGGCACTGATTGCTGTCTACGCATGCTTCTGTGTTGTACTTCTTGGTCCCTGCGTTATTGAACTATAAGGTATGACTAGAAAGTGAGTTCATAGAACACGGATGCCCCCACCTGCAGCCTCAATAGTCCCTGTGTTATTGAAATATAAGGTATGACTAGAAATGTGTTCATAGAACACGGATGCCCCCACATGCAGCCTCGATAGTCCGTCCCTGTGTTATTGAAATATAAGGTATAACTAGAAAATGTTTTCATAGAACACCTGCAGCCTCGATAGTTCCTGTGTTGTTGAAATATAAGGTATGACTAGAAAATATGTTCATAGAACACGGATGCCCCCACATGCAGCCTCGATAGTCTCTGGGTTATTGAAATATAAGGTATAACTAGAAAATGTGTTCATAGAACACGGATGCCCCCACCTTCAGCCTCGATAGTTCCTGTGTTATTGAAATATAAGGTATGACTATAAAATGTGTTCATAGAACACGGATGCCCCCACATGCAGCCCCGATAGTCCCTGTGTTATTGAAATATAAGGTATAACTAGAAAATTTGTTCATAGAACACGGATGCCCCCACATGCAGCCTCGATAGTCCCTGGGTTATTGAAATATAATGTATGACTAGAAAATGTGTTCATAGAACATGGATGCCCCCACATGCAGCCTCGATAGTCCCTGAGTTATTGAAATATAAGGTATGACTAGAAAATGTGTTCATAGAACATGGATGCCCCCACATGCAGCTTCGATAGTCCCTGGGTTATTGAAATATAAGGTATGACTAGAAAATGTGTTCATAGAACACGGATGCCCCCACCTGCGGCCTCGATAGTCTCTGGGTTATTGAAATATAATGTATGACTAGAAAATGTGTTCATAGAACATGGATGCCCCCACATGCAGCCTCGATAGTACCTGCGTTATTGAAATATAAGGTATAACTAGAAAGTGTGTTCATAGAAAACGGATTCCCCCACCTGCAGCCTCGATAGTCCCTTGGTTATTGAAATATAAGGTATGACTAGAAAGTGTGTCCATAGAACATGGATGCCCCCACATGCAGCCTCAATAGTACCTGGGTTATTGAAATATAAGGTATGACTAGAAAGTGTGTTCATAGAACACGGATGCCCCCACCTGCAGCTTCGATAGTCCCTGGGTTGTTGAAATATAAAGTATGAATAGAAAGTGTGTTCATAGAACACGGATGCCCCCACCTGCAGCGTCGATAGTCTCTGGGTTATTGAAACATAATATATGACTAGAAAATGTGTTCATATAACACAGATGTCCCCACCTGCAGCCTCGATAGTCCCCGGGTTATTGAAATATAAGGTATGACTAGAAAATGTGTTCATAGAACACGGATGTCCCCAGCACCTGCAGCCTGGATAGTCCCTGGGTTATCGAAATATAAGGTATGACTAGAAAATGTGTTCATAGAACACGGATGTCCCCACCTGCAGCCTCGATAGTCCCTGGGTTATTGAAATATAAGGTATGACTAGAAAATGTGTTTATAGAACACGGATGTCCACACCTGCAGCCTCGATAGTACCTGGGTTATTGAAATATAATGTATGACTAGAAAATGTGTTTATAGAACACGGATGTCCACACCTGCAGCCTCGATAGTCCCTGGGTTATTGAAATATAAGATATGACTAGAAAATGGGTTCATAGAACACGGATGCCTTGATAGTCCCTGGGTTATTGAAATGTTTCAATAAGAATTACAGGTGTTTGAACAGATGGTCAGAATGTTGGTGTCATATGGGTATTTTGGTGGATTTTAGGTAGATTTGCGTGGATTTCGTTGATTTTGGGTAATTTACATAGTATTGTGCAGCTACTAATGCTCAATCATTACACACGCCAGAAATGTATTATCTATACATTCACCCGTCTTTTATGCTGTCAAAATACCCACAAAGGAACAAAATAATCGTACTTATACGTGTAACTCGCGGGAGGTAGGTAAATTGTATGTTGGTAACAATGCACCCAAACCACTAGATTTACCGGAATAACCCATAAAACACCGACATATGAACCGTTCTTCAAGAACCTGTGATAAGAATAGGTAGGAAAATGTACAAATGGGGAACACGTGGATATAGAAACCTTAAACGAGGCTGTGACTGGAGAAACATGATGTATGGGTTATGAGAACAGTTTAGATCGAGTTCGGCATTTGCATCCGCACAGTATGATCAAGATCTTCATTGTTCGCCATCCCATAAATGAAATACTTATCAGGCTTCTGACAAACACTATGGATCGTTATCAGAATACATGCGTGTGCTATTTGATTAGGAGCTACATTGGTCACAAATACCATAATCCGTATTTTCTGCAGTGACAGCCACAGCCACATATTGAGATAGAAAACATATCAACATTCAAGTGTGTATCATCAATTTTAGGGCTATGAACAGAACATAGTATATGAGGTGGGATGCATGGGTTATTTTGGGGAAACCCTATACAATAGGGGTTTCCCAAAACATTGTATCCAAATATATTGTTATTGCGATAAACCAGTACAGCCATACTAACCCTAAATATTGGGACACTCTTTTTTTAGGGAAACAATACATTTATAAGCGCTCCTAGAATCAATTGTGTCAGAATATTTAGGGTTATTAAGGTAAGTATGCACTCGTTGTTCATAAGTTCATATTTGTATAATACATGTACATACTTACATTCACACTGACCGTAGTTGGCACAGTTACCGTACTGCCACGGACACGACTGCCCGGATGTCGTACACGTGTCCGCGTCGTTACATGCTCCATTCAGGGTCACTGTGGTAAAAGGGTGGGCGTTCATTAGAAAGCGAATACCCAACCAGAATTTTCTGCCTGTGTTACAGACAGACAATTCGGGTTAAGGAACCGTGGGACCCCGAATCGTCATATGATTCATTCATAATTGCTACATAAATGTGACGGGATATATATGCATAACATACATGTTTAAACAGATTTTCCGACCTATCATTTTCTGATATACGCCGCAAATTTCAAAATTACAATACAGTTAACCCTATAGTAATTGTAGAAAACCACCTTCATTTGAATGTGACAAGCCTTAACTTACAATATCTGTATTCCAATATGCAGATATGAAGACACACTCTGCATAAATCTGCCTTCATGTATGCTTACAACAATGTGTTACGTACATTCATGTATACATGTATACAGCAATGTGTTACGTACATTCATGTTTACAACAATGTGTTACAATGTTGTTCTATGGAAAACGATTTAATTCTTATTGGCTATACTATCTGCACGGGGAAATTAACTGACACGTGCGCAATATACTTATATATAGGTTTAGACGTGTCTACTGATGGGGGGGGGGGGGGGGGGTGGGGGGGGGGGGGGGGGGGGTGGATAGTGCCGACCCCGCTCTAACATTTGTGCAGACATTTGTTACCACAATGTCAGCTTGGTACACCGCCTTGTGTTTGGTTTGGGAGTATTACGTAGCATTTTGTCATTTGGAGAGTCAACTCGCCTTGCATTCAGCGAGTATCGTAGCCTATTGTTCTGAAACAAGCCACTAAACTTCGAAGTCAGAGTGCAACATGCAAATCTCAGCGGAAATTACGTCAGCTAAGTTCACGACGTCATATCTTGTGACGTCGTCAGACTCCCGAAGACAGGTTTTCTCGCGACGCGGCTCATATGCTACACGGTGCACGGAGTTGCCATGTCGGCCATCTTAGTGTGTACAGGCCATCGGTCAGTTTCAATTATTATGGCGTTTGACACATACCACTAACATAATGACAAACACATTAAGACAAGTTGCTGTAACATGAGGAGAAGACACCAGATAAAACCGTGCTATGCTTTGTTTTCATCCAAGTTGTATACAAAATCTGATATATGAAGGGTTTGTTGATCCTTTGTTAACATATTTGAGAATTTAGTAACGACTGTGTAACAGTCAGAACAATATACAGTGCATTAAATATATGCATGCATTACCATACATACTGTATTGAATCCAGTGATTTGTAAGCAGTTATCTGAGTGTATTGTCACTTTTGTCAGCTTGCCTGCTATGCGAGTAAATGCGGCTTTTACCTGTGACATGTGCACTTCTAATAATAGACAGAGCATCAGTTTGAAAGTTTACACATTGAAAAAGTGTACATTCTACATATTTGTTCAGATATCTGCTGAAATAATATGTATAGGACGTTTTCGTCGTAAATACTAGTATCTGGGATATACCCGTCACCTTAGCGAAGTAACATCGTACTTAACGGCTAAAGTCGTATTTATTTGACTCATGCCGTTTGATATCAAATTGATATCAGACAAGGCTATTACGAATCCCGAGACGTGCATGACTTGTGAACAGTATAATCTCCCTGTTTAACTATTTACATGCTGGGAAACGTGTGGGTTAGAAATAATTCGAAAATCGCAGAGTACAATTAGTTATGTTTTATTCCATTTCTCCATGTAAATACCATGTCTTGGAATGTCACAGGTGAAAACATACTCCTATTTTGGGCTGTTATTTTCACAGCGAGAATGCAAATATGATGTGGACCCAGCCTACTGTCGGTTTCAAATTTTACAGCTATATAAACAATGCAAAAACAATATTATTTTGATAATAGTAAATGTTATCAAAATTTAAGAATGAGCCTTTCTTTTATTTCGTAAAATTTGGTCAAATATTAATTTTATTACGAACAAGAAACGAGGCAAAGCCACGAAGGCCAGGTTTTTTCCAAGCATGGACACTTGGATAACGTAATTATACCCACTTTTTGTAGACTAGATGGCCGTGGCCTGCATGTCGCGCCTTGGGGCGAGGCATGGACACTAAAAAAATAGATATAGTAGATGGAAAAACTTTAACGAAAAAACTTTAACCGGACACTCGGACACTCGGACGTACGGACGGACGGACGGACGGACGGATGTATGCCAAAATGCCGACGATATCGCGCTTTCCGCAAGCGGGTGCGACAATGATGATAAACACCCATGTGAAGTATCAAGGTAAAAGGTGAAGCAGTTGCAGAGATATAGTACACGAAAAAACTTTAACAAATAAATTCAAAGTAATTCGACCTTGACAGTGATCACAGGGGCCGCACGGTGGGGGGTTAGAATGAAAATATGGACGATGATAAACACCAATGTGAAGTTTCAAGGTAATGGGCGAAGCAGTTGCAGAGATGTATAACGAAAAGTTTTAACCAAAAAAATTAACCAGACGTACGTTAAATTTTTTTTAAGAATTATGCTATTTTTTAGACGGCGGCCATCTTGGATTAGCGATGACCTCCATTTTAACAAATCTGAAAAAACTTTAACAAAAAAATTCAAAGTAATTTGACCTTGACATTGGGCACAGGGGCCGCACGGTTGGGGGTTATAATGAAAATATGGATGATGATAAAAACACCCATGTGAAGTTTCAAGGTAATGGGCGAAGCAGTTGCAGAGATATAGTACAACAAAAAAGTTTTAACCAAAAAACTTTAACCAGACGTACGTTAAAAAGTTAACGTTGAAAATGGGTAAGTCAATTACGTAGAAATAATAGGTGAAGGTAAAAAAATGGTCACATGTTGGATAGTTGTATGTGGTAGGCACCCCTTGGTTATGAAGCTGTGAAAAAGTTTGGTGGTCCTAGGTGGTACAGTACCAAAGAAATGGACTTAAACACGAAAACTTAACATTGTAAACGCGAAAACTTAACATTGAAAATGGCTAAGTCGACTGCGCGGAAAAAATGGGTGAAATTAAAAAAAAAGTAACATGTTGGATAGTGATATGTGGTGGGCACCCCTTGATTATGAAGCTGTGAAAGTTTGGTGGTCCTAGGTGGTACAGTACCAAAGAAATGGACTTAAACACGAAAACTTAACATTGTAAATGCGAAAACTTAACATTGAAAATGGCTAAGTCGACTGCGTGGAAAAAATGGGTAAAGTTAAAAAAAAAGTAACATGTTGGATAGTGATATGTGGTGGGCACCCCTTGATTATGAAGCTGTGAAAGTTTGATGGTCGTAGGTGGTACAGTACCAAAGAAATGGACTTAAACACGAAAACTTAACATTGTAAACGCGAAAACTTAACATTGAAAATGGCTAAGTCGACTACGCGGAAAAAATGGGTCAAGTTAAAAAAAAGTAACATGTTGGATAGTGATATGTGGTGGGCACCCTTTGATTATGAAGCTGTGAAAGTTTGGTGGTCCTAGGTGGTAAAGTAACAAAGAAATGGACTCAAACACGAAAACTTAACATTGAAAATGGCTAAGTCGACTACGCGGAAAAAATGGGTCAAGTTAAAAAAAAAGTAACATGTTGGATAGTGATATGTGGTGGGCACCCTTTCATTATGAAGTTCTGAAAGTTTGGTGGTCTTAGGTGGTACAGTAACAAAGAAATGGACTCAAACACGAAAACTTAACATTGATTGTGGACGCCGCCCGCCGCCCGCCGCCCGCCGCCCGCCCGCCGCCCACCCGCCCGGCTTTCGCCAATCCAATAGCCTGGATTTTTTTTTCAAAAAACCTGGCTAAAAATGATCTCTATTGGAATTTAACATGGGGAAAAGAGCTAGAGAACCTGGAGGAAAAGTCGAAAAACGGGAAAAAGGAGAGAAATTGACTCCACTATTTCTGAAATTGAAAAAAAAATAAAACATTTTCCCATGTTAAATCTCCATAATTAAATCAATATTGGACCAAATTTCACGAGAGAAAAATGGAAACTATAAAATAAACAACTGACGACAACTTTTAACCCAGCATTGTCAGGGTTAAATATGAGATTCAGCTTTTACTGACCAGAATTGCACGTGCCGAGCAGGGTCAACAGCCAAACGGTGACGTCGATAGGCCTGGTCATCATCTACAATGGTTGCACGTATATGAGACACGCCATGTGATTTTGTACCTAAGAAGATGTGCGATATATCGTGAGAAATATTTACAAAATGTACGATATAGTTTCAATAGTATATACAGTACATACTAGAATATAGAAGGATTTTGTTAGATTTGTTAAAGTATGTATGTCCCCTATACTAATTTTAATTACTTTTAATTAAAATAAATAAAACGAAAAACACACATCGCATGCAAATGATGCAGCAATAAGAAGATATGAACCCACTTACTTATTATTAGCCGATCTATTTATCAGTTTTAAGTTTTTATTTCCATACGTAGTCATATACAAACAATACATGAGTTGCAAGCAGTTTAACAACATGCATTTATAGGTTACACTCCTTGTTTACAATCAACTATGAGTACATGTATTGTAAATAATTATTGATTATAACGTATTGTTCATACATGGTTAGGTTGGATTTATTAAAGAATGGTATAATTGAGCAACCACCACGATATAATACTATTACGGTGTATGCTGTTATACCTAACTGTAATATTTGTATGTATAATCAGAAGGTTCGTGTATCTCTAAATGAGTGTTAGTCTAATTGGATAACATTCCATTTTCGTTCATGAACTATGAACTTATTTCTATTCATTGCAATTTCTTTTTCAATAGTTTGTGTTGCCTTTAGGTAAGACATAAACTCTGGAAATTTAGGTTCCGTGTTTCGTAATTTACATGATAATATATAAAGTATTTTCCTAGTATGATACAAAAGTTTAAAAACGTGTTGTCTTGCAAAAGTTTAAAAACGTGTTCCCATATTGCCCGAAGCAAACAATGTGGCAATCAAAATTACATACAATATTATTATTGTTTAAAAAGGTATTCAGCTGTGACCAAAGATGTTGGCTTATAGTGCATTCCCAAAAAAGGTGCTTATTTGTTTCTGGAGCCATGGCGCAAAAATCACACAAATTGGAGCTGACAATGTTACACTTAAGTAAATAATCGTTTGTAGCGACAATTCTCATCAAAAATTTGTACTGAAAATTCCTAAGTTTAGAAATTATTGTGTTTGTAAAATGATTTGTGTAGACTATCTTCCAATTTATATTTTTATCCGCGAATTCGTCATCCCATTTTGTCTTGGCTTTATGCATGACCGGTTTCTGTTGATTAAGAAACATGTTATATAGCTTCTTATTACATTTGGTCGTGGTTTTTATTTGTTCTATTAATAGTATCTTTGTATTAATCGTGTTTATTCTTTCATTTTTAATTCATGTTCTCCAGTCTTGAGGAATGCACCAAATCAGTTTGAAGTATTTTTGGTAATCGTTATTACTAACATCAAATAGTTCTTTTATTTTTGTAAGATTAAAGAATGATGTAGTTCTATAATCGTATAGCTGTTCTATATATTTAATCCCCTTATTATCCCATTCCTTGTAGTAAAACATTCTTCCATTACTTTTTATTTTCGAATTGTTCCATAAAATTTGCTTTAATTTCTGGATTATCCCAAAAGTTTAGCTTGCACCATGATTTAAGAACATCTGTCAAAAACTTATGTTTTATCAAATGTTTTACGTCTGTTTCGTTTACATTTCCTTCAAATATATGTACACCGCCAAAAGGCTTCAATAGTTTAAATATAGTACTTTCCATTTTCCGTGATTTTCAGTTTCTGCATGTCTTTTGACCCATGTAGCCTTTAGTGCATCAATACACGATTGTCTAGAACTGTTAAAGAGACTATTAATTTTGGAAATGCAAAACGTTTAATGACAGTTATTTTTACCTAGTATGGTGAGCTTTCTTTTTTTCCATTTGCCTAAACATTGCTGAAATTCCTTTATTTTAGGATCTATGTTTAAACTATGCACTTTATTTTTATCATTACAAAAATATATCCCTAAAGTGTTGGCCACATCTGCAGTCCATGAAAATGGTTTATCATCACAGTACGTAGTTGCAGAGTTCTTCGTCGAACCTGTTCTAAACAATATTGACTTAGAATAGTTTAAACGTAAACCTGAAATGTTTCGAAAAGTATCTATTGTACTAATTAATATTTCGAGAGATTGTCTGGACCCATCCATGCAAAATGTAGCATCATCCGCGAACATAGTATTTTTTATTTCTTCACTATTTATATTTATTCCTTTTATTAATGGATTTTTTCGGACACTGTGCGAGAGTATTTCTGTTGTGATTATGAATAAATAAGGAGATAATGGACATCCTTGTCTTACTCCTCTTCCCAAGCAAAAACAATCTGAAAGATAGCCATTATTTGTTACACGACTATATATTATGATAAAATATTTCAATCCATTTGATTAAGCTGGGTCCGAAGTTTAGAAAGGTTAATACCTTAATTATATACTCATGGCTTATACTATCAAATGCTTTTTCAAAATCGGCGAATAATAGGATTCCTGGTATATTTGTATCATTTGCGTGTTCAATTACTTCGGATAAGAGCCTTATATTTTCTCCAATATATCTACCTTTAATAAATCCTGTTTGTGAAGAATCTATTAAATTATTTAATACCTTTTTTATTCTGTTTGCAATGGCCTTTGTTGCTATTTTGTAGTCGATATTTAGCAAACTTATTGGTCTCCAGTTGACGAGGTGTGTTGTATCTTTGCCTGTTTTTGGAATTAAATTTATAACACTTTATTTTTGTAGTGTTGTTCGTTCGCCTTGTTCCATCGAAAAGTTTAATGATTTTACCAAATGGCTTTTTATGTCGTTCCAAAACATTTTGAAAAATTCTTCAGTTATTCCATCCGACCCAGGGCTCTTATTGTTTTTCATTTCTTTTAAGGCATTATAACATTCAGCTTCTGTCAATATACCTTCACATTTACGTTTCTCCTCATCATTTAACTTATTATTATAATCATTTGGGAAAGAATTAATATCAGAATCTGTACATTATTTTGTCTTATAAAGTTTTTCATAATAATGTTGTTCTTCTAGTAGAATTTGTTCCTTGTCTGTAACAAGTTTTCCATTTACAGTTAGCTGTGAAATAATTTTTCTTTCAAATTTTCTTTTTTCAAGCTCCGCAAAAAAAAATTGTATTCTTTTCTCCAGCCTCCACCCAATTTACTTTCGATCGAAAAATAATACTTTCTCCTCGTCTTTTGTAAATTTCTTAGAGACGGCTTTTACAATTATTTAATTCATTGATTGCTTCAGGTGTTTGAATATTGTCATTACTTAATAGATCAATTTGCTGCTGCAATTTATTTTCGTCTGTTTTATCTTTTCTAATACGTTTTTTAGTATATTTGATAGTTTCATTTCTCATTGTTCCTTTAATTAACTCCCATAAAGTGTTAGGGTTTGCTTCATGGTTAATGTTGGCAATTTCCGCTATAATGTTTTTAATAATTGTTTTATAATCATTTTCGAAAAGAATTGAATTATTCAATTCAAAATATCCTGGGCCTCTAGGCCGATCATTGATATTTATCATGATTTGTACCAATGAATGATCTGTTTTTATACTAGATAGTAAAAAATAATCTAGTCTACATAGGATAGGTGGTCTAGAATTAGAATGCCATGTATATTTCTGTTTTTGTTCAGTGTTTTTGCCTCCATATATCAGTAAAATCATATTTTTCTATAATATTTAACATAATTTCTCTGTTCTGTTTGTTCATGCAACCACTCGAGATCTTCCATGTAAGCATACAATTATTGAATCACATAATATTCTTCCATGCACAATTATCATATGCGAAATTATTAAACTAGTTATCTATTGTGTACCTGTGTAATCTATTTATCAGAGAAATATACATTTTCATATGCCCTCTCTCAGTTTCGGCATGACACATTTATAAGTACATAGATCACAAAGTAGATTCAGTGCGAACAGCGAGATCCGTGTGCAGACAGCGAATAGTGAGATCCGTGTGCAGACAGCGCAGATATAAAAGAAAAACAACTTTGACCGTAAGTGTTCGTTTCCAGCTTGAATAGATTTATAGATCGGCTATATATATTGGTTATCCATTGGTTTGTGAAAAAGTTTGTAACCACCCTTTTCTCCTATATTCGGTAATCTACAAACGCGAAATTTATTGTATCACTTCCAAATTACATCAAACGGATAATTTTTCATTGTTGGCCATTATCTCTGTTGAAAACTTTAAATATAGCGAAATAACACAATTTGGCTATAAATAAACGTTTTCACTACAAGAGTTCGGTAAACTAAAGTTAGGTGGTTTGCAATTTGGCTATAAATAAACACTAAAGTTAGGCGGTTTGCCTTTTAGTCCAGGGGCAATTGTAGGTATATATATAAGATTCCGGCACCTCGTGTTAATTTATGGCACCCGGTGTTTTTATAAACTTGAATGTATAAGGTTTACAAAAATCCGGGTGCCATTTTTTAAACCAAGTTGAAGGTCATTTCAAGGTCATTGAACTTTATGCTTGACGGAAGTCGAAAATTGCCAATATATCATGGTCCTTAACTTGTAAATTGGTGTAAGTTGTTAAAAAACATTTCTGATGGATATATTAAAGAATTTACGTAAACTACACTAATATTCAGTATATAATTATCATATTTTCAAGATGGCTGCCAAAAATCGGGTATTTATGAGATTTCGGTTGACTTGCTACATATTTGTGTAATGCTAAGCGCCTTAACCTATATTCAAAGGTTAATTATTTCAACTGGAATAATATTGTTTACATTTGACTACCATAAGTATTGCTATGATCAGATATTAATGATAGCTAAATATTATTGATCAGATATTATGATCAGATATTAATGATAACAAAAATGTGGACATATATTGAACCCTGATTTGATCGGCTAATAATATCATGACATTATGAGAACGACCAGACCGAAATGAGCTGTTGTCTGACTTGCAATGTCATACCAGAGTCAGGAACTCGGAATGGGGTCGTAAGACGCAAGTGACGCATGTGGAAGACTTGCACCTGTGACATAAAAATCCCATTACCCGACACGCATATTAATAATGACGTCATGTACAGTACAACAACGGGTGGGTGAGCTGAGGGGATTTGTTAATGTGTGTTTTCATGTCACATGTACAGTCGAACGGTCACTTCTCTACAACAACACCCTCTCTATAACAGCCGCTATTGTATATCCCAAATGGATGATTTCCTCTGTATCTAACCCTTACACTGCTGACCACGAAAATAGTCGTCTGTTGTTGCTTTTGCCCTCTTTCACAATATAATCATGTTTTGACAGCATTTTAGAATAATTTCCAAAAATGTTGCCAAAGCATATTTTTGATGAGAATTATCGCAGAAAATATATAAACAACGGACGACAAAATTTAATTCAGCCTTAACCTCCCTACAACAGTCACCTCTCTACAACAGACAGTTTTGCGTCTTCCCATGGGTGACTGTTGTAGAGAGGTTTGCACTGTACATGTGTCGTAAGCAGTCGGGTTTTTGTCTTCTACATTCTACCGTAAAACTATAAATTTTAAACGTTTGTTCACCTAGGCCTGCTGCAGCATTACAAACTGAAGATGTATAGTATTCATAGTTTTATAGACACACGCATGCAACTAGCAACGTCATACTAAAATATACCAAAAATAAAATATTTATCCACACCATCCCTCTACGGGGCGCCATGCAGGACAGGTTAATTATGTATACAAAATTGAGTTTTGTAACACTAAAAATCACAAAATTCAATTCTGTGTCACAAAATTCAATTATGTCAATTCTGTGTCACAAAATTCAATTCTATGTCACAAAATTCAATTCTGCATACGTTTCGTATACAAAATTCATTTTTGTTATAAAGGATTCAATTTTGTAAGACAGAATTGAGTTTTGTGAAGAAAATTCAGTTTTGTAGGACAGAATTCATTTTTTGTCCACAATAATTAGTTTGCGTAGGATAGTCTATGTCATCTCTACGTTGATTGGTTGAGATCGGTCTTAGTCCATTTTACTAGATGGTGGAGTACACTTGCAGGTTTAAATATTTCAATGCGAAAATATAACCCAAAATATCAATATTATACTTCTTTATGGACAGTTATTTTGGTTATATTATGATTACAAATGAGTGGTCACACCATATAAGCATATATACTTTGAAGGAGAAATAAGAAAAATATTCAGAATTTTCCCTCAATTATGTAAACAGGGTCAAACATAAAGTAGCCGGGACATAGCTAGACCTGAGAGCATGCCCATATATAGAGAATATCAGGCTAGTGTATTTTGATATTAAGTTTATCAGGCAAGGCTAGGAAACGCGTAGGAATTCCGAGCTTGCCGAGGAATTCCTACCGTTTCCGAGCCGAGCCTGATAAACTTGATATTAAAATCCACTAGCCTGGATTCTATTTATCAGGTAACGTTTTATGCTCGAAAATGACATTAGATGACGTCGTATTCTAACAGTAGATCTAACCTTGTGTGAAACAAATGGTATTGGATCTGTGTCTACTAGTTGCGAAGCTACGTGTTCGCAACTATGTGTCTACATGCATTATTTACAGTATACACCATCTTAGAACATGTATCCATGGTATCTACACAAATACTACAAATGGTTTCCTCAAATGGCCCAATACACACATTCTGTTTATAAACACAGACATCAGTCAGAACACAGGCCACATCGCGTGTATTATTGATTTAACTGGGGCAAATGTACCTTGCGATACACACTAAATGACGTCAGTACTCGCGGGAGATCTACATGTACATGAATTATGTGTACAATTATAACGCAAATGAGTTGAAATACGAATGGGTTTGTCAACGTTTGACCGTTTGGAGATAGTTGAAGCAAAATGGCAGAATGAGAAATGAATCATCGGCAGAATGAGAAATAAATCATCGACATTGAATGTGTAGATCGGCGACCGTGACCCATTTCTCCAGTGCAGTTTCTGACCAATGGTAGTCCTTCTTACATGCGTGTGCAAAATTGACAGAATTGAATTTTGTGGCACAGAATTGAATTTTGTGAATTCTGTGCCACAGAATTGAATTTTGTGGCACAAAAGTGAATTTTGTGACACAGAATTGAATTATGTGGCACAGAATTGAATTTTGTGACACAGAATTGTGTCACAAAAGTGAATTTTGTGACACAGAATTGAATTTTGTGGCACAAAAATGAATTTTGTTGACAAAATTGAGCCATGTCCCACTTGGCGCCCCGTACCCTCCCCCTCCAACATATATTCAGCATGTTTCCAACCAGTGATCGGATCAAAATGACGTCCGTCCGATAACTAAATTATTTTAAATGGAGCTTGTATCCATGATAACGCATTGGCTGGCACGACATTTTGACCTCGGTCACATTTACTGGTTAAGAACTACAATTAGAAGAAGAAACAAGAACGCTGCAAGCGGCATGTATCCCATCGCTGGTGTGGTTGGGTCATAAATATGCACATGATATTTCAAGCCAATCGCTCATGCAGTAAATAAGTTATAGGAGACTGGAGAAATAAGGACGCATCTACTAGACGCAAATGTCTAAGTTATTTGACTTTGACCATGAATGAAAACATGGATGATGACAAACATGGATACGAAGTTTGATCGCTAATATGGTAAATAATATGTCATAGCAGAAGGAATCTAATGTATCTAAATTTAAAATGTACTGAACGGGAAATGTAAACGTTTTTTTTACCTTGACCTTGAGGATGGGGCGGGGAATGCATGCACATGAAGTTGAAGCCAATGACGTATAAGAAAAGAAGTTATAGAATAATGTAAAAACGTGCACGCATCTGACGGACATTTTTCTTAGTGAATTGACCTTGAATTTGAGCATGGGGGAGCATAGGTGGGGCGGGGTATGAAAATATGAATGACATGAACATGAGTAGTAATGGGTGGCACTATGGTACGGTTTTTTAACATGTGTATTTTCCATAGACAATTTTAACCTTGCACCGGTAAAATTGTCTATGTAAAATACACATGTTAAAAAACCGTACCATAGGTGGCACCCCTTATTACTCCCATTATCAGGGGGTGGAAACTTCTTGTATTACGCTATAGTGGTTAAAAACCGTACCATAGTGGTACCACTGAACCATTTTGTTGATTCGTGAATTTTATCCGGGGGTGGAAACTTCTTGTATTACTCTATAGTGGTTAAAAACCGTACCATAGTGTCACCCTGAACCATTTTGTTGATTCGTGAATTTTATCCGGGGGTGGAAACTTCTTGTATTACTCTATAGTGGTTAAAAACCGTACCATAGTGTCACCCTGAACCATTTTGTTGATTCGTGAATTTTATCCGGGGGTGGAAACTTCTTGTATTACTCTATAGTGGTTAAAAACCGTACCATAGTGTCACCCTGAACCAATAAGAGCAGTATGTAAGGTATTCATTTCTTGAGAAAGTGTATAGCCCTGAAAAGGACTGTTGTCTTTTAGTAAACTATGTAGTGTTCAGTTTACTCCACATACAATCGACGATTATTTGACAGGCCTCACAAATTTCGAGGTCTTTAAGGTCCTCTTCTTCAAAAAAGCCTTCGTCGAACTCTGGACAATTGTGTTCTTCCCCATGAGTGTTCAACACTGCATAACATTTTCTACACTCTATGTAACAGTGTTCCCCGCACATAGAGCATTCCCCGTTCTTCTGCATTCTTATGTAGTTGGTTGAACAGTTTAATGAACTATAGCTGTATGTTTTTACTTTTATACACATCAGAAGGATTGACCTACTTTTGATAGTTTAGTCAATTTTCAGATTTTCGACCAATCAGAAAGCACGTTGTATACGCGTTTTTGTGATATCCTAATAGATTGTACTGTTCCTGTATATAATTTTCAAATATTTTTGATAACTCCAATATTATCAAATACATATGAAAATGCCCTAGAAATAATTTTCATCCACTTCTGACAACTCTAATATTGGCATAAGTTGATGAAAATAAATATTGATTGTGAATCAATATTTATTTTTCAATATAATGGTAAAATTGAATACAAGATATGTAAAGTTTTTATAATATTTTATTGAACAATAACATATTTACAACATGTATGTTTAACATTCAAGAGATATGATCTATTTCTATTGGTTCAAAAATTGCCTTTGTCCCTGTAGCGTGATCACTGTCCTTGAAGCGTGAGCAATGGGAACATACACACATTGATTCAGTCTCACTAATCTGTACTATATCCATTGGTTCAAAACTGTCTCTATGTCCAGGAAGCATGAGCAATGGGAGCGTTAGTCCAGACAATGTTTCAATCTTTACACTATTCCATAAGTACGGTTTACATCAGTTAAATAAGAAATTCACAATATTGTCATTTTCAACAACTTCGTTTCTCCATTGTTCAAATGTTATTTGTTCTACTTTATTCTTGAATCTTTGGAGAACCCCGTTGTTGCTAATAAGGCTTCCTTGAACTCTTCAAACATCTCTATTTTCTCTAATTCATCCTTGATGATCTTGGGTGTAAGATATTGTTCAATTGATACTTTTAGTTTGAAAGCAAGTATCAAAGCTTTCCTGTATGGTATGTGATTTAATAGATCTGTCAGAGGATTCATTGTTACTGGTTTCCTGATTGCTATGTGATATAGATCTGTCAGGGGATTCATTGTTTCTTCAACTGTGGTCTATTCATAGAATGATTCAGTTATAATCCGTTCCTACTTTTATAGTCTTCAGTAACAATCTACTTCCAGGATTGTTTGACTTGTTTCTTCAACTGTTCCAACCACGATTCATTGGGTCTGAAACTGATTTTGTTTTTTAATTTGTACCCACAGTCTGTATGCTTCCAATTTCTCTTGATCGTCCAATGTCATATCTTTGAGAATTGGATACCATTC
>CM055278.1:48772327-48895380 GCA_029237695.1 Conchocele bisecta
TATAACCAGATTCAACTGTCGCATACAAAATGCCAAAGACGTATGTGAGGGCCAAACCAGATCTCCAGTCGGGATTCCAGTAAGGATGAACTCCGATCGTTAAATTACCCTCCATCGCGTGCTCCCACCTGCCACCCACCCGGAACGTGACTGTAGAAATTGGGCTTATGGGTTTTTGGGACCAGTGAAAGACCCAGATCAGACTGTGCATCCCGCACTGTCTGATCAGGATCTGCACTGTTCGCCATTCCATCAAGAAACGCACCGTCAAGCTTCAAACAAGCAATATACATGTAGATCGTGACATTTGTCTACTCATAGTACATGTCGGAGAATACAAAGTTACATCAAACATACAACCAGGGGCCCGTTTCACTAAACTTTGTAAGACTAAAATGTTCATAAGTGCAAATTTAGGATCGTCTGGAATTTCAATTGATGGATTTACATTTGTTGTAAAAATTGGACACTTACAAACATTTCAGTCTTACGAAGTTTAGTGAAACGGGCCCCGGGAGCAGAAATCACATAAGCCGTTTTTGCAGTAAAAGCCACAAATCTGAACAAATCCACCAAATATTTGTCAACATCGGCTGCCAATGTGAACTGTGTCGTACATTTTAGTTTTACTCCGATGAACTTCCTAATCATACAAAAGTTTAGCGAAACAGGCCCCAAGGTACATGGGTACACCATGGCATGTTTATACATTGCAATCATGAACAGACTGTATCATATCATTAGATACTAATTACAATGGAATCAATCCAAATTTAACGTGCCGAGGTATCAACAGTGCATGTATACATACACTGGGAAGTGGAATATCGGTACAGGCATTTCAAAATATCATCATTAGAGGCATTACACAGCAGGTGACATTTATGACAAAATCTTACAGGAATGACTCAGAAAGGTGGCAACGATTTCAGATATATTTTCGAATCAATTCTGAATTTTCTCTGAAATATTCAGTTTTAACATTGTAAACAAAATGTTGTTCTTTGTGTGTGTTTGTTTCTTTGTTTGGGTTTAACGGCCTATCAACAGCTAAGGTCATTTAAGGCCAGGTCAATGGGTTTAGTACTAAATCCCATATATTACCTGTTCAAGTACATGTACAAATGGGGGGAAAATCCCAAATTCAGAGCTGAATATTTACAATAACAAAACTATATATTCAGCCCTGAAATCAGAATAATCCTGATCTGATGCGAGGTCCTCGCCACACCCGAATCAATTGGCCCCTCCCAAAAGCAGTAGGATCAGTAATAATCTTACTACTGTTATAATGGGCAATAACCCAATTCAACTCCCAGGTAACTAAAGAGCCAAAGATAAAAACGTACCAATGGTCAAAACAGGCAAATCGTGATTCCTATAAGGAGGAACCCATACCGTTAGTTTACGCCATCTCATTCTCCGACACCACCACCCACCGCTAAGGCTATTCAATCCTGTACATAATGAGTATAATACTCAAAATCAGAATTTATATTTACAGAAAAATGTATTATTCAGTCCATGCCACATCAGTCACTTAGCTCCAACCCCAAAACTAATATGACACCCTAAATTCTTATTATTTTTAATTTTTGTGCCCATAACTTTATTACTTTTTAAGAACAGGATTTAGCTCTCAAGTATCAGAAGTCCGAAAATGTAAATGAGAGCCAAACCATGCAAGTCAACATTCCAGTAAGAATAAACCTTGATCGTTAAATTACCATTCACATGCACCCAACCAACCACCCACCACACAGGTCAAGGTCATGCAAGTGTGTCAAAGATGGTTGGGCAAAGCAAGTGGCCAAGTATCATAGTATTGAAGCAATCATTCAAGAAATATTGAAGATATAACATGCTGGAGAAACTCTTACAAACTTCTCGACATAAATGTACATGAAGCAAAGCAATATGCCCCCATTCTATCGCACTGGGGCCATAAACAAGAGTTGTCAGAAGACAACGAAGCTCGCCTGTTGGCAGCCTTCATTAAAACTTGTTACAGTTGTATAAAAACATGAATATTATATAACTGACCTTGGGATAAGGGGTGTGCAGTGGACCTTCACATTGAGGTCAGTGGTGGAGGGTGGATCGTGGATTTGATATAGCATGATATAGCATATTAACATGAATGCATCATTTGCATGTATGAAATATCAATGCGCAACCTGAAATGAGAAGGAAAACAAAATTTAACCCAGCGTTAAGTTTATGAACACACTAAGTTGGTGATTTTCTACAGCATGATAGCTATTCACATGAGGAATGCATGTATAAATGTGCTAAGTTTGTGACCTTGGCCTTGGCAAAAGGGATAGGGGATGGGGGTGGGTCATGGATTTGCTGTAGTACAATAGAGTATTATCAGATGAATGCATGTATGAAATATGAAGGTGTTCCCTGTAAAGAAACAGAAGTTATAAAAAGACATTTACTCCGACGTTAAGTTTATGATGTTGATCTTGGGAAAGGGGTGGGTGCGTCATGGATTTGCTGTAGCACAATAGAGGATCATCGGATGAATGCATGTATGAAAAATATCAAAGCGTTCAAAGTGTAAAGAAACAGACGTTACACAACATTTACCCCAATGTAAAGTTTATGAACATGCTAAGTTTGTGACCTTCACCTTGGGGTAAGGGTTGGGTGGTGGGTTGTGGATTTGCTACAGCATGATAGAGGGTCCTCTGAGAATGTATGTATGAAATATCAAGCGTTCCATCAAAGGAAACAGTTGTTATCAGACATTTACCCCAACGTTAGTTTATGAATGTGTCAAGTTTGTGACCTTGACCTTGGGGTAAGGGGTGGGCGGTGGGTGATGGAATTGCTGTAGCACGATGAGAGTATAATCATCAGATGAATGCATGTTATGAAATATCAAGCCTTCCATGAAAGGATTTACAGATGTTATAATACATTTACCCCCAACGTTAAGTTTATGAATGTGCTAATTTTGACCTTGACCTTGGGGTAAGGGCTGGGTGTGTCATGGATTTTGCTTACAGACCTGGGTAAGGCTGGGTGCGGTGTCACATGATAGAGGGTCATCTGAGGAATGCATGTATGAAATAACAAGGTGTTCCATGAAAGAAAACAGAAGTTATAAGACATTTACCCAACGTTAAGTTTATGAATGTGACCTTGGGGTAAGGGCTGGGTGGTGGGTCATGCATTTGCTACAGCATGATAGAGGGTCATCTGAGGAATGCATGTATGAAATAAGAAGGTGTTCCATGAAAGGAAATAGAAGTTATAAGACATTTACCCAACGTTAAGTTTATGAATGTGCCTAGTTTGTGACCTTGACCTTGGGGTAAGGGCTGGGTGGTGTGTCATGGATTTTCTACAGCATGATAGAGGGTCATCTGAGGAATGCATGTATGAAATAACAAGGTAGTTGTCCCGTTAAGAAAGGAAACAGAGAAGGTTATAAGACATACAACCTATACCATTTTCCCAACGTTAAGTTTGTGGACGACGCCGACGGGGGTATGACATAAGCTCTTCTGCACTTCGTGCAGGCGAGCTAAAAATCAGGTTATATGAAAACATGACAATTTGACCATATACTTCAATTGTCGTAAGAATTGTGTCGAACTAGATTGGTCAGTAAGCGAGGCTTACGGAATACCCCCCGCGTGGGCCCAGGTACCCCTAAAATATGTACAAATTTCCAAGTGTGTTGGCTTGTGACCTTGACTCTGGGATTAGCGCGAGTGGCATGAACGTGAATTTGTCACAGGGTGGTAGAGGTCCATTGGAGCAATGAGTGTGTGAAATGTGAAGCAGATCCGAGCAAGGAAATAGACCGATTTCTCTAATGTTAAGTTTTGTAAAGAGACTACCGTATAACCTCGAATTAACGCCCCCGGAGGCGTTACATTTTACAAAAGGGGGGGGGGGGGGGGTGCGTTTATTATCCAGTAATAAAAATAGAAAAAAAAATTACCAAAGGACTTCATAGATAAGATTTAAAAAAAAAAAAAGGCCGCCAATTTCAAACACAAAATAAGGATGATTATTTGTGTTTGAAATTGGCGGTCATTGGTATTTGGGGTATTTAATTTTTTATTTTGGTTTGTGGGGGGGGGGTTATTAGGAGGGGGGGCGTTAATTCGAGGTTATACCGTATGTATGTGACGTTGACCTCGAGATCAGCGGGGATTTATCACAACATATTTCTCTGATGTTAAGTTTTGTAAAGAGACTAAGTATGTGACCTTGACCTTGGGATCAGCGGGGGTTGGACAGTCGTAGATTTGTCACAGCATGATAGTGCAACCTTAGAGGAATGCACAAGTGAAATAATAAGAATTTTCGATGAAGGAAATAGAAGTTATAAGTTATTTCTCTGATGTTAAGTTTTGTAAAGAGACTACGTATTTGACCTTGACATTGGGATCAGCGGGGGTTGGACGGTCATGGATTTGGCACAGCATGGTATTAGAGCCTTACAGGAATGCATGTGTGAAATATTAAGAATTTTAGATGAAGGAAATAGAAGTTAGAACAATATTTCTCTGATGTTAAGTTTTGTAAAGAGACTAAGTATTTGACCCTTGACCCTTGGGTATCTTGCGGGGTGTTGGGTTACGGTCGTGGATTTGGCAAAGCATGGTAGTAGAGCTTACAGGAATGCATGTGTGAAATATTAAGCACTTTGAAGATTGAAGGAAATAAATAGAAGTTATAACAATATTTCTCTGATGTTAAGTTTACGGACTAAGTATTTCACCTTAACCTTGGGATCTGCGGGGGTTGGACGATCGTGGATTTGGTACAGCATGGTAGTAAAGCCTTAGAGGAATGCATGTGTGAAATATTAAGCATTTTAGATGAAGGAAATAGAAGTTATAACAATATTTCTCTGATGTTAAGTTTACGGACGGACGGACGGACGGACAACCTGACTCCAGTATACCCCCCCACAACTCGTTGCGGGGGGTACAACTCATTAATCTGTTAAACGAGATACTGCGAGAATAAACTTGTCCTCTATATTTATGTCCTGCTCCAAAATGTCTTCAACATTTACTCCATCATTTTCCACACCAACTTGTACATCCTGGAATTGATGAACGTTTAGGCCACACTGCTGTAGTCCTTGCTGCAGCTGCTCTTCAATGGTTGGCCCATTACCGAATATACTGTTCATTGCAGATGTGTCTTTCATGGCATTGTCCAAGGACCCCTCCATCCACAGCTGCTCCGGTGTTTTATTATGTTCTGTGCGTATAGCATGTTTATTCCACCCACACATGAAAGTGGACAGACACTTGTTGAGCTCAGGCAGGAATACCACCTGCAGAGCACCTATATGAACCTCATCATTGATGTCGAGCTTGCCCTCATCTTCTAACTTATAGAATATGTTATAAAATCTCTCGGTTACCTGCGTGTGTACATCACGCCACAGACGCTCGATGCGCTGATTATGAACAGATTTACCTGTGATGTGATGATGCGCCCCCCTAACGATTTGGAGGAACAGGGCAACATGTTTATTTTCACCACCATGGTCTGAACGAACACGAGCGGGCAAACCAAATTTCACTGTCGCACGTAGAAATGACTCAAAGACAGTTGTCGCTCTATTGTTAGTGGATGCTTTTAAATACACAACCAGCCTTGAATATCCATCAATACACCCATGTGTAGTTATTCCCCATCTGCACAAAAGAAAGAGAATATAAATTAAGTGAAAGTTAGATAATGGGTTTGAATCCAGGTAGATAACAAATAGCTCATGGGGGCAATTTTGGGGCTCAGATGTCTAAATATCCGCCACATGCTGTTAATTAACTGGATTCAACAGGAATACATTATCTACTATTATTAGAGTGCACGGATAAAGCGAACACCTGCTGAAGAACAAAATTATAAACATTTTTATTGTTTAAATTAATTACAATTTACACATATTTCAATTGCACAATCTCAGACATAACACTAAGTTACGTCGTTCATTTAGACATGCATTTCTCAATATGAAATGACCATGTTTTGTCTACTGATCATGCAGAATCTGGCTGCAGCCCAGTTGCTGTTCATTCGGAACAGAAACACAACCTCCTTTATTGCATTGCCATATTTCGCCAATATGGAATTTTGAAAATATATTCCGTATATGCGGCTGTGAGAAATGCGGCCAATGTGAAGTTACACCAAGAGCAGCATACCTGCAGTCTGATCAGGATCTATATTTAATTTGTTCAGTCAGTGAAGCGCGAGTCTAACAATAGCTTATATATATATATATACACACATAGCTCTGTATCCGACTAAAGCAGAAATAAGGGTCAACCAAGGGAATTAACTGCTTAAATTTAGTGGAAAGTAGGTCAAGGTCACATGTGGTTGGTGACGTGGGGTTGGTGAAGTTTTCCAAGCCTGGTGGCGGTAGACCAAATGGAGTACACATAGAAGTTGACCTCTTAACCAAAAACATTAACCAAGGCTAAATTAAAATTAACTAAATACATGGACTGGAAAATAGGTCAAGGTCAGACACACGAGTGACAATAAAAGCTCCCTTTATTCTTCGAACAGTACAGCAAATAATGTGACAAGGGCATACGATTTGTATTTACTATTCCAACCAGGCAACCCGAGATTCATTGAGTATTGGTTTTAACGGCCTATCAACAGCTAAGGGCATTTAAGGCTGGACCAACGGGTTCGACTATCCCGTATTTAACCTGTCCATAATGAGGGAAATTCACAAAATCAAAAATGAATGATTTACAGAAAAATATATGTTCAGCCCTGAAATTAGAATATCCTGACCTGGTGCAGGTCCATTCCACACCAGAGTCACTAGCTCCAACCACCCAACAATAATATGATAGCCCTAAATCTTATTACTTTTTAATGCAGTATAACATGATTTAGCTCTCAAGTATCAGAAGGCCGAAAATGTACATGAGGGCCAAACCATGCGAGTCAGCATTCCGGTAAGGATGAATCCCGATCGTTGAATTACCCGTCACATGCTCCCGACCAACCACCCACAACCCGAGATTGAAAAGTGAACGGATTTAATGTCCACTCATATATTGTACAGTAACTGAATACCTTATCAACTTCATGTGGCCATCCATATGCCACAGGCTATTCGGAGTTGCTACTTTGTATTTACGTCGTGCTATGACTTTGTTTAATCTGTGGGCAACTGATTCTTCCCCATCAACCCGAAGAAGGGAGTCTCGAACACGCTGTCTCTGAACTTTTTTCCGTTCGGCCAGTAGGTAACCACTCATCATCTGAAAGATAGACTATAGTACTACTGTCTCTTTCACGTTTGTGTGCCAACATTGTTTTGTCTATTAAACATATTTAAAGTACAAGAATTCCGAGGAATCAAATGTCTCGCCTTGTCCCACCTTGACCTCGAGCCTGGGCCCGAAAGCAATTTTCACTGGCCCGAACATATACAATTATTGACTAATGAGCCATATAATATCAGATTAGATTCTATGGCTCACTAGTCAATAATTGTTTTATTATATGATAATAGTCCGTATATAGCACTTACGACCTTATGAGAATCGCCCCGGAATAGAGACGATTCTAATGTGCGGTTACAACATGCTACCAGTGAGAAATGAGAAATTACGTACAGTACAAACAAAATTATACACTACACATAATAATAGTCAATCAGAGTGTGGCCTGACCAGCTTACATACTTGTGAAGCCTGGTCGAGGTAAATACTGATTCATTTACACATAAAAGTTTCAAACATATGCATGTTAGTTAATGTATTGTCTTGATTATGCAAATAAATGGGTTGTCCACTGTCGAACGCGGATGCCACCTGCAGCATATTTCAGGAACTGTGACAAAGTGGTTAACCGAAAAGTGTGACGGACGGACAGACGGACGGTCCAAACACTATATGCCACCCGTTTCTTCGAAACACGGTGGCATAAAAACAACAAACAAACAATGTCGATTTCATTGTTTCTGAAGGAAAGTGCGATCTTGTAATATTTGGCCATTTGTCAGTATTTTAAGACCAACTTTATTAAAATCGGTCGGAAATTTCGTCCGTTATAGATAAAAGGTCAAGACACATGCTCGTTTCAGGAAGTGTTTTCGGATATACTAATGTACCTTGATAACAATGATGTAGGTTAGACCACACCAAAAATAAAATATAATCATTTTTTGTCCAAAGACCCCCATTAATGGTGAAATTTAACTTATTTTAGTGTTTGGAATAATGTTTGACAAATACATGCGCTGTTTGCCTGTGATTCAAATGAGATAATAATGATAAAGTAAATATAATGCATCAACCTTTGTACTCTGATTGGTCATTTTAAAATGCATGTCAGAATCCATAGAATGTGCTTGCATCATACCTATGTTTGTGGATACGGTAATTGCCAGACACACAGGGGGCACAGCATGGGGTGAAGCATTACACAAAAGGATAAGTGATACATAATAAATGTATACTATAAATGAAGACAGTATTTTATTATTTAAGTTAATAAAAACTTCAATGAAGGTCAATTTCGACAAGGTCATACAATAAGTCAGTATATCATATATTCTCCTTTGTGCCAAGCTAGTATCACACAGTGGGGAAAACCGAGGGCAAGTGACAAAACAATCATCTCGCCATAAACGGCTCGCTGATTTTCATGTCACTTTCCCTCGTGTTCACACAACAGTGTGATACTAATGTAGCTAGGAAAAAACTCAAATGCATGATATATATATATACCTTCACACCTGCATTAGGATACTTGGAACGTAACCTTGATACCAATGTGTCAAGTTCATCATCTGACAATGGCGAATATAACTGCCTCTGTGATAGGCCAAGTCTGCTCAATGTTGAGTATATGTGAGATACGGAGCAGCCAATAACGTTGACATCCGACGAACTGTGAAACCTTTCTCTTGCAGGTTTTCAACCTGTTCTCTAGTAATCTTAACTGGAGGGCGTCCAATTCTATCTGCAAAAAATGAGTATCACCAATATAAATATTGCCAGTCATAGAGGGCTTACGAGACACTACAGTAAATCAATAATATTCTAAGAAACGAAAACATTGTAAAACAGTCAGATTCGTTGATCATACTTATACATCTTCAGTGACAATGTGCGACGCAACATGAGAAAAAATAGTGCATATATGCCCTCACGATCAATGCTGTCCAAAATCAGACTGTACATCCACACAATTTGATCAGGACATGCACTGTTTGACATAATGTTAAAACTTTCCTGATGCCTCTAACAAACAATTCAGATTATTCAAATTCCCTGGGAGCACTAGCTGATCCAGACCACACTGGTTAAAACTGAAATGATTCCACTTCACACATACAACCTGTATGAACCACGTCAGAGTTGTTCAGTTTGTTTGTTTGTTTGTTGGGGTTTAACGGCCTATCAACAGCTAAGGTCATTTAAGGCCGGGTCAATGGGTTTAGTACTAAATCCCATATATTACATGTACAAGTACATGTTAAAGTACATGTACGAATGGGGGGAAAATCCCAAAATCAGAACTGAATATTTACAATATATATATATTCAGTCCTGAAATCAGAATAATCCTGATGCCTCCTTGCTACACCAGAATCACTTGGGCCCCCTCCCAAAAGCAGTAGGATCAGTAATAATCTTACTACTTTTATAATGGGAAATAACCCAATTCAACTCCAGGTAACAAAAGATAACAAGAATTCCACGGAAGCGGTATCGCGCCTGCCGAGGCATTTGACAATAACTTTTAACGCATTTGCCTTACAAAAAAAACGGACGACGACGACGCGGACGACAGAAAAAGCGCCGACTATAGTCGCACCTCTGCTAAAGCAGGCGAGACAAAAACGTACCTGAGGGCCAAACCAGGCAAATCGTGATTCCTATAAGGAGGGGAGTTGTTCAGGCGATGGTCGCAGGCAACATATTGATTACATGTTGCCCAAGAACATTTGTCATGGCTACTCCCATACAAACAATGTATACATGTTTATTATACACAGCAAAGCAAGTATGAACACATGACGTACATGTCGGTCTATGCAATTTTCAATATTTGTTGGGAGCCCATGTAGCTATCTTATTTTCTGGTTGGTTGACCGGAGATTACTGGTTAAAAATCATCATTTCAGAAATGACCTAGACGTTGTACTCGTAATTTGTTTTATGCATCAGTCAATGTAAACCCCAACTCACCCAACCCAGGGTAACACTAAATGCCCCCTCCACTATTGTGGTGGGGCATAAAAATAGTAACTTTCATCACATTTTCTCGTAAATAATGTAGATCGGACACCAGATATGGATTGCAAACAGTGAGGCCCCTTGTAAGACACCAGCCATAAGTATAGGACAGTATATGCCCTTATCACATTACGTGTGTGTGTCGGTGATCTGTGTGTAACTTGATTGTTGTGACGAATCGGCAGAAGAAAAAGACAAAACAAATTTGCCCCACACTGAAAGTTTGCTACAAGTTGCAGGAATTATTCACAATGTGATAGCTAACAGTGTATGCCTTGATCGGACTGTGCGGACTCATCTGTGGCTGCAATGTTCGAAAACTTGACAATTCTTTTTCGCGGCGAGGAACAGATAGGCTCTTAATACTGCATATTACGCCAAAGACTATGGCTGAAATATAATTACACATCGCAGCTTTTGCTCTTAAATTCAGTGTCTGCGAAATTGGTCCAGATATTACAGGACATTCGGTCTGGTAAACTTACAACTTTTACCCTTTTACCCGACCAAACATGATTTTCACCTGGACCGAAACAAAAATGATTTTAAAAAAATCTTTAATATAAATACTGATAATACTATTTTTGCGCTGTAGATCGAGGTGCATATAGCAGCTAGCACCGCTGAAAACAATAGAATGTTTAATTGTAGTAAACTGCAGTTGGCAGATTTGGTGGTGGAGGGTAGCACACCGTTTATTGGTAGTTCTGTGAATCACCACTTCTCGAGAATCGTATGATACTATTTCCATGTGAATGCATAGAAAACTTGAATCCAAAACAAGCAACAACATTTTAAATCAATAAGCAACCTCTACTTTGTTAAAGGTACATGCCCACTCAGTAGGCACACAATGTTCTTTACATCAGAGACATCATCCGAGACATTTTCTGGCAAAATAAACGTTCATTCAGCATTACACCACGTATTCATTGACATTATTATACATTTTATATCAGACGTAACTTTCCACACTGATATAAGGGGCGATAATCGTGTTTCGTTAAAATGTTAATGGACATTACTATCTATACTCTGTATTTATTTTTTTACATGCAATTATCATACTTTATAATCTGTCGAAAATAATTTTTTATTTTTTCAGGTGACACATTTAATTAGTACAAATAATTTGAAAAATACCATGCCTCATTTGCATATGAAAATAGTCGGATACCAACACGCGTCACTATCAGTAAAAGAAATATTACTAAATGATTATACTTGTATAGCGGCGACTCGTAATCTTTAGAACTGGTGGAATAGTGACACACTTATATACTTATTTAATTCCTATAAAGAACAGTTTGTGCCTTCTGAGCGGGCATGTACCTTTAGGTTTCTACACTTTTCATTTGTCAACCACCACTATTCAGTACTTTCATTTTTTAAATATTTATATGTATATATTTTATAATTTATTTTCATGCTTCTTATTTGTATTCATAATTACACAAGCAATGTATAAACAGCAACTTTTACTTTAGGTTTAGGTCACGAAAATGTGACAGCATAAGTACCAATTTCTAATTAATGCAAGCATAAAAGTATATATATACATAGTCATGTTAATACGTACCTGATACTTTTATTACTTAATGAATTAACACATTGTTTTTAAAAGCATACCAACAATATTTCTCTCCTTTTCCACTTTCAAGTTTAAAGTACGTCAGTTTGTGATGAACATTTGGATAGATTTAGAATAAGCAGAAGTATACATTACAATGATTAATTATCAACAAAGGTGGATGTAAAAATTGCTAAAAATACATTTTCCCATCCAAGAAAATGGACGTCGTTCCAACGATCTGGAAAACTCAGTCGGACGGAGTCATTTTTTTAAATAGACATGTCCAACGGACCGACAAGTTTCTCGGAGACTGTAAATTACTATATATACATCTATTGGAAGTTGCGAACAAAGTAGACTATGAAATCAATGTGTCTAATTACAACATTCATGGCGTTCTGGACTGGGGCCGTTTTGGATTGGGGCCGTTTTGGATTGGGGCCGTTTTGGATTGGGGCCGTTTTTGATTGGTGCCATTTTAGTCATTTTTATGGTGGCGTTTTGACCAATGTGAACCGTACATGCAGCTGAAAATCTCACTTGCATGAAGTTAGACTGTTTTTAATTTAAAAGTATAAGGCTAATTACAGAGATGCCAACATTGGACAAAGCCAAATAGTAATGATTGCGCGCGGCCGGCATCGACACACGGCCCAACAATGCGAGCCGCCAGTCGCATAGGGAGTTCCGCGGCATATCCCTTGCATCAACCCTCAATTCCAAACAAGAAAACTTTAAATTCAATAAATAAATTACTTACTTATTATATACTCTATAATTTTCAACAGCCCGACATGATTTAAATTATGAATATAAAGCCTATAGCAAATTAAAAGATTTCAGTTTAAATACAAAGGCATACGGCATACAGCATTAGGGTGTGCTGTTGTACTTTATGTACATAGCAAACTGCATTTCTGCGCACACTACCCGAGTCTGTGCACCCGAAACGGTGAAACGTCGGCCAGAAAACCACGAAAACTCATTACATTTCAAAAAAGAATCTTTACCTTTAATGTTTCGCAACAAGTACATCTTTCACTGTGTCAGAAAAGATCTATGCTTCATGTCTATTTGCTTTTTATATTATATCGTAATTTCACATTCAGACACTTTTATACTTACAAATTTATTTACTAAATCAAAATTTGGAAATGTTTTGTTGTTGTTGTTGTTGTTTTTATTAAAATCACGTCTAGCCGCTTATTTTACGGCATCGCAAAAAATCGTAATTCTACATGGGACGGGCGTAATAGCGTACTGGACATACTGAAATAGTAATCATTACGCACAAATCGTAATGGTTGGCATCTCAGTTAAATTATAATTATTAATTAAATATGTTTTACCCTCCATCATGTGTATGCTGAGATGATCCTACGTCTCGTGTTCGCTGTTGTTACTCACTGCTCGGTGCACATGCGTACAGAGATTTTAAAAGCGCGGGAAGGGAGCGCGTATTGTTTTTTTCCTCCAGTTCCCACGTGGAGTGGTATTTGGAGCTAGCATCAAATCAAGTTTATAATGCCCTCTCTAAATCAATTTGAGATATCTCCAAATGAATTCGAGAGCTCTCCAAATGATTTCGAGAGCTCTCCAAATGATTTAGAGATAGCTCCAAATGATTTAGAGAGCTCTCCAAATCAAGTTATATAATGCTCGCTACAAATGATTTCGAGAGCTCTCTAAATGATTTCGAGATATCATTAATTCATTTCGAGAGCTCTCCAAATGATTTCGAGAGCTCTCCAAATGATTTCGAGATAGCTCCAAATGATTTAGAGAGCTCTCCAAATCAAAGTTATATAATGCTCGCTACAAATGATTTCGAGAGCTCTCTAAATAATTTCGAGATATCATTAATTGATTTCGAGAGCTCTCCAAATGATTTCGAGAGCTCTCCAAATGATTTAGAGATAGCTCCAAATGATTTAGAGAGCTCTCCAAATCAAATGTTATATTGCTCGCTCCAAATGATTTCGAGAGCTCTCCAAATGATTTCGAGATATCATTAATTGATTTCGAGAGCTCTCCAAATGATTTCGAGATATCATTAATTGATTTCGAGAGCTCTCCAAATATTTATTGCTAGCTCCAAATATTTGTTGCTAGCAATATATATTTGAGTTTATGTAGATTTGGCGTTCCATAGTGATTTTGTGACTGATTTTGCCATCGACGTCCTTGGCATTTTTCAATAATTTTATTGAAAACTTTCCTTGTAAAATTATCAGTAAGCATATATTTTCAAGCCAATTGATTACTCAATGTTTTAATTGGGTTTTGGTACGCAGGGCTTACAGTTTGAATTGGGTTTGAGATTTTTTGATTGCTTATCAAGGCCTCTGCCGATCTCACAAGTGATGTGATGCATGATCTCACAAGTGATGTGATGCAGGATCTCAAAAGTGATGTGATGAAGGATGTCACAAGTGATGTGACGCAGGATCTCAATACCTCACAAGTGATGTGACGCAGGATCTCAATACCTCACAAGTGATGTGACGCAGGATCTCGCAAGTAATGTGACGTAGGATCTCAGGATCTCGCAGGTGATGTGACACAGGATCATCAGGCGATATCTGAAAACAAGAGTATTTTGTTTGACCATAGATGCGTTTTTAACCAATCTCCAGATATAGGTACATTTGGGTTCAGAAATATGATACAAAGCTACAACTAAATTTGTTTTTCTTATTCTGTTTCATCACTTGCTATGCATATGATCAGCATCTGAGACTATGTGCCTTTAAATGATACCACACTCTCAATAAGACCCAAGTGATCACAGCTCCAGATATGTTTTAGATTATAGAGTATTTCACCTTTCTAAACAATGTACATGTACAAAACAAATCAAATGCGTTCGTGTCGGGGCGATATATAACTTTATAAGGTATTGAACTCGCATTCACCATTGTTGTATGAAAATCGGACAAAATTGCGTAAAGTCTGCTTCGGATATACAATGTGTAGCAGCATGTCGAGACCGCTGTTTATGGCGAGTTGTCGGCATAACTTTTACAGTAGCTAATACATCAACCATGTCAACATACATATCAAAGAGTTTGAGTATAAACTGTACCAATACACATCAAGCTAACCTATATTCACTTCCGGATTACGTTTATTATTATTATTATTATTAATTGCCACCTCATGTCGCGCAGTGACTTGGTTGGCTAATGGAGATTTATTGAGAATGACGTCAGTCTCCAGTAGCCAATCAAGCCATTGTGTGCCACATGATTTAAACATTTTCAAACATGGCGACTAATATTTATTGATAATTATAATCAGGAGGTGAATGTGTACATGTTTTGTATATTGTTGAGAAAGGTGTTTCATGTACCATCCAGACATCTATAATCGTGCTACGTTAGTTTTCGTTCCCATGTCATATCTTGTGAATGACGTCGAACGCGCTGTGTTACGTCACAATAAAACAATTTATAAAACTACGTCAGTCATGACTCAACGTTATGACAATATATACGTCTTCATTAACTATCTGTGTGTTTAATTAGAGTGTCATAATAAAAACACCCTCCAACTACCGACAGTCTGCTAATTAACTTTTTTATCTTCTTTATATCGGCTGAAATTTCCATTTCAACGATTTCGAGGTAAATCCACGAAGGCCGGGTTTTCTTCAAGGCATAGACACTTGGATAATATATAGCTATGAAAGTATGGTGGTTCTAGGTGGTACAGTTTAGTGAGAACAGATTTACACGCGAAAACTTAACATTGAAAATGGCTAAGTCGATTACGTGGAAAAAATAGGTAAAGGTAAAAAATAAGGTCACATGTTGGATAGTTGTATGTGGTGGGCGCCCGTTGGTTATGAAGGTGTGCAAGTGTGGTGGTACTTAGCTACAATAATTCACCTCCGATATGTTATCTACGGTTACAATTTGACAAATTCAAAAAATGTGTGCAACCGAAGTGCATACCCAAACCTGTTGTATGTAAGTCAAACATTTAGTAAACTGTACATTTTATACATTTAAACAAATAATCTTTGATGTAGAACTATTAAATTTCCAAAAAGAATAGAACAGGGAAATCATTTCCCTATGGAAGCCATCTTTCCTCTTATTGTTACATCGCTAACATATCGCTAACATATCAAACACGCCGGATAACCGATTGCAAAAATCACTGTTCCGTGTGTTACATTAAAGATATGGGGTTAAATTGCTACCCTCGAGAGAGTTATGGAGTGGGGTAGCAATTTTGTTTCTTAACATTGAAACTTGCCATGTCGATTACGAAAAAAATAGGTCAAGGTAAAAAAAAAACCACATGTTGGGTTAGTGGTATGTAGTGCACCTGTTGGTTATGTAATGAGATGGTAATAATATGCAAGTTCGATCCTTTATATCAGTTTATAACTCCGTGATACTGGTACATATATGTGATGTGTGTTCCGCCACTGCCCTACATAGTATAAACCGGTGGACACGATATCGGACAATTCACCCGATGACCCTTACAATTCATCCTGAAATATATAAATGTTGGAAAACGCACTAAGCAACTTAGAACACACGAGCACGAGCACATACATGAATACGGTACATGTGCTCTTGTAACATGGCACAGTACACTACACTGACACATGTGACACAGTGAAATGGCAACATTGAATAATTAAGACACTGGTGTTGCTTGCTGGGTCGGACAGGGTAATTATGAGCCTAGCATAGTTACACTTAGAATACTCTAGTGGTCAGTCACCTTAACATTGACACAGATATCTGGGCACTGTGTAAACCAACAAAACGGACGAATAAACATAAACACACATGTACAATTCTACCTAGCAGAATGATGGATCTGGGTGTATAACGCTCTCCACCTTTCCCGTCCACTGGCTACTCACTGTCTGTTATCTCTCAGTGATGCGAGTACAGAAAGTGTATTATACTTGTTAATTAAGTGACATGCATGCATCAATCGGAAGTGAAGTGTGTGCATTTCAAGCATTAGGA
Organism: Conchocele bisecta; assembly: GCA_029237695.1. NCBI lineage: Eukaryota > Metazoa > Mollusca > Bivalvia > Lucinida > Thyasiridae > Conchocele > Conchocele bisecta. Next base: position 48,789,160 of record CM055278.1, read on the forward strand.
TAATGCACCATTTCGGAATGTCAAATGTAAACAATTATATTTCGACGTCATTTACACACAATTCCGACTACGCGTATCGACCGAAACCCATTGCAATTCAAACCGTTTGACATATTAAAAGGATACAATAATTCATGAACCAATTCTTACCAACATAAGCTTGTAAAACATTAAAACATCTTGCCGTCAGAAAATTTGAACTTCGCTCACCAAACTACCGGCACCAAACTCTCGTTATAAACTACCCAGAAACCAACAATCTCTAAGGGACAAAAGTCTAGGATGACTACTCGACTAAAATACGAAATGACACTAGAATACGCAACGGGGAATATAATCCGTATGGGAAAAATAGGACCCGGCTACATAAACACGAAAACTTAACATTGGAAACGGCTAATCTCATATTGGATAGTGGTATGTATGTGGTGGGCATCCATTAGCTTTGAAGTTACACAAGTTTGGCAATACAGGTGGTACAGTGAGCAACAGAGAAATGGACTTAAGCCCCAAAACATAACATTTTGGACGCCGCACGCCCGGCTTTCGCCAATCCAATAGCCATTCATTGTTTTATTCACACAGTTTGACATGGAAATGTAGAATGATAGTAGACAAAGATGTCCGATGCTTAAACAACCTGGAAATAAAAACAGCGGTGTCCTTATTTGTTCTGGCGCTCAAAATGACGGATGCCATTCTGACAGAATATGAATGTTACGACATAAGGCTGCAGTTTATCTTGGATCATGCAGATCAAACGTTATAACGGACCGTGACAATACCATTTAGGGATGCGTCTTCATTTTAGTAACAACACATTTAAATATACCGGAACATGTCAATGAGTGCGCCTCTCCTCTGGTACTACACTGAATGACCAGAACGCATTTAAGAAATATTAAATTGTTTATCTCTGTTTCTAGTAAGGCATACAAATTGACAAACGCTGGGCACCTTTTTACACCATGCTTGATTCTTATCTTAACTTGCGCAAATTTAAAAGAAGGGCACGGAAACTCATAACGTAGTCTAAAATACCGTTGTTTTATGTGTCGTCAACAGAATAGCAGCCGCCGTATCAACTCACCGAGAAATATAAAAAATAATATATGAGATATTTGGAGGTGATTTGAGAAAGTGTTGCAAAAAGTTTCATAAAATGAACGACAGACGGACATATGCTAAGTATGGAGTTGTATTGATGTGGAATGATGTATCACTTCTCAAGTAAGGCATGTGTGCAATATGAAGATATTAGCTGAAGGCAAAGAGAAACAAGAACTGGCATCGTTAAACGAAGCTAATCCGCTCGCTGCCAGCCTTAATAAAAAATCAAGTCCTAAGTTACCTTGACCTTGGGCGGTCGGACGTGGGTCGTATGCAAAACAAAGCAGCCACATCAATACACACATTAGTGGCCAAATATTATCAAATCGGTGAAGCAGTTCATGAGTTATTGAAAAATGAAAGGTGTTACTAACGTACGTACGTATGCACACACTCACATACATTTACATACATGGACTAAGCCTATATCCAATCTTGCCTATCGGCAAGGGGATAGTTAAAGGTGATGTACGATCAGTAGTGAGGGTAAATGTATTAATGTGGAAGGATGTATCGTTACTAAGTACTGCATGAGTCATTTGAGAGTCTTACAAAACTTTTTGACGTAAGAACAGGGCCTAAAAATAGCACTGGTCTGAGGTCCTGGACCTGCACATTTTATAGTTGGACCTACATGTAATTTACAAGCAAAAAATCCGCCGGACCTGTGATAAAATTGAAATTGCAATCATCATTCAGTGGCGATGCTAAATCCATTCTGAGTATCACCTTATAAGATAATGTATGCTGACTCATTCCAGTATTTACACATGTTGTGATGAGTCATTTCGCATAAAACAGACACATATTTCTAGAGATTAATCTCTCGGACCTTCCAAAAAATTTGTCGGGCCTTTCACTTTTTCCTTGTTATATGTAGGTTCCGGACCTACTGGTAAAAGCTGCTATTTTCCGGCCCTGAAGAAAATGGCTAAGTCTTTCAGCATAATTTTGTAATTTTGAAGAACACAAAGGTCAAGGTCATGTCATTGGTGGTGTGATTGCATCACACATGTTCAGGTGAATAAATTGTTAACATATTAAATCCTTCAAGTAATATTGAAGATATTACATGTTGGAGAAACTTACAAACTTTTCGACATAACAAAATGGCTCAGTGATTTGGCGACATTTTGAAGGCGACAAAGGTCAAGGTCGTGTTAATGGTGGCGCGAGTGTGTGACAAATGTTCAAATTTCCATGTATTGAAGCAATCCTTCGAGTAAAATTTAAGATAGTACATGTACATGTGGGAGAAACTCTTACAACCTTTTTAACGTAAATGTACACAGACGGATGGACGTACGGAAGTTCAAGAGCACAGCAATATGTTCCATATATGTCCCCCTTGCTATCGCATAGGGGCATAATAATTTCTAAAATTATTAGCATGACTAGATTAGTAGCCAAAATGTCAATTTCTGAAATATTAGTAGCCAAACAGACATTTTAATAGCCGAACGACTAATGCAGCTACCAGTAGAGCGATTAATAGGCCCCGGGCACTGCGACCGAGAAGGTCTAGCTGTTATACGCCAAACACAACACGTGGCTTATAGGGCTTTTGTGACCAGTGTAGATCCAGATCAGAACTAGTGTAGATCCAGATCAGACCGCACAGTCTGCCATTCCATCACTGAAACACACTAACAAGGAGTGTGATATTTGATAAAAACATACACTGGTCACAAATCACACAAGCCCCATTTGTCCAGTCACAGCCACATATCGGACCAAGCTATTTATTTTTGAAATCATGTCCAATAATTTTCTGTTTATTTGAAACAAGTAAGTAGATAAAAACAGTGGACTCAACCAATCAGCATAGAATATATGTGGCTTCGTTGATTTTTAGAGTACACCTGCCGCATTATTAATGACATCCGGCGGCATCCGTTTGAGCGTAGCTACACACGCGTGTAAATGATTATGGCGGGTGAAACAAATAATTCATCTCGAAAATGTCAACACGAGTATACATGTAAAGGTTTTCTTGATTGAGGCACCGGACAAAATGGGTCATGTGTTTTTATCGACCGGCAATTATCTCACACTTACCGGTGGCGGCCATTATTACTATTGAAAAATTACTTATATTTCTATTGTGTTAATTCTTAATTACTGGATTGTTACTTCTGGATTTGCTAACCGGTAGGTCGGGGCTGGGGTGGGCGTGTGCCGTTGTGGTGGGTGAATTTTTCGGTTGGAATTGAGTTAACATTACACTAGTTGCTAGGATATTTTTTTGTTATTCTTTTTCATATCTGTTAACTGTGAGAAGCAGAGGTCTCTTTCCTGCATGTTGGGCTGTTGCAGCCTCAAACTACGCATGCTTTCGGCTTGATTTACGTGTTATTGTTGCACCTGTTGTATCATGTTTGCGTATAACGCAGTCGATTTAGAACGACCGGAAATGAAATAACTTTCGGATAACTTCGGTTACCGATTAAAGTACCCGGATGATAAAACGATGAATTATTCGAGTTCAGGTGTGGCGTTTATCTGTTGTTATTAGTTTACAATAGTAATTTCAAAGAAAGACATTATATGTAAATGTAATTGCCAATTACAAATTCGTGGATGGTACTTACAATGAATTTCAAAGAGACACATTGCATGTACCACACACGAACCCACAATTGGCAATTACAGTTTTTACTCCATAACAGCGTGTTTCAAACTTGTCTATGATTGGTCATTATCTGAAATACAGTAGTATTTATCTAAATAATTGATCTGGAAATTATATAATTGCATTTAAAATTAGTGTCGACCATTATGAAAACCAGACACTAGTGAAAATATTTTGATTTCACAAGGGTTTGCATAGTTCAACATTTATTCAGCAAATCATTGACACTTTGTTAAGTTTTCAGATTTTGTATTATCGCATGATTTAGCCTGGTCTTGATTCCCATGAAGGCCTCTTTTTTGTCGGAAACGTTTTTGTTTGCTTTGTCACTTTCTTAACATTTAGAGCATTTATATTTTTGGAAAACTTATTTAATTGCTTGAAATGCAGTAATTATTTACTGGTTACATTCCTTCGGATTTTGTAATTATCTGCATGTGGGGTATTATTTATGTCACCAACTACAAGCAGAACTGTTCCGTTAGCAAATTGTATAAACCCAGTATAATTATGTGTCAATAGTTTTCCATATGTACAAGGGCCCGGCTGATACACTGATTCAGTATAGCCCCATATCATCATGTACATCCACTGATCAGGGTCTACGCTGCAATACTATCCCACCAACGATAATTGGATTAATCCTGCTATGCAATCAATACAAACTAATTGACCATCATGCTAGTATAGTAAGTGACATCGCGTAGCGATTTTCACGAAAAATATGAAAATATTTTGTAACAAATGCGGATAAAATACGGTAATATTGATATGCCCCGGCATAGGCAAAATCACTTACCTTCATTTTCATTTAGGCAAAGACACGGATTTGTTCTTTAACTCTAAGTCTGCCATACGACTGTACGTTGAAAATTCGTGATTTGACAGACCGTGAAAATGCAAACATACATGTTATGATCTGGATTTATACACAGACCAGACACGCATATTTGAAATCACGACCCGTCTGTGAATCTCCAGTTCTAAATGTTCGTTTTCATTCGCGCACCTGTCAGTTCCACAATCCAGCAATAGGGCACTTTTAATCCAATATATTTACGTGTGAACACACGGACGTTCACTTTATAAGCTCGTATCGGTTGCTATCTTCCGTTTCGCTGTGTGACTTGGTTAAATAATAACTGCATACTAGCATATCTTCGAAAATGTAACTATTTCACACTGAACCTAAAACTTTTACCCTGCTGTCGGCCATTTTTGCTATGAACTCTGGGAGCTAATCTTAGCAACACAGCGAAAAGAAGTTCAGCAAGCGCTAAAGATGAAACGAATGTACAATGGCAGACTTATGGTACATATTGCATACAATAGTGTTTAACACTGACTATGTAACTTATCAGAGTGAGAATATGCCATTGTTTTGCCAATTTAAGTGCTCCTTGACGTTGTTAAGGTAGCACGCGCAAATTCATCATCAGTAATAATCTGACGTAACTTCCGGCACGCGCGTGACCAATTCTTGGGTCCAGGCCCAATTCTCGGGCTCACATCCCATGTTCGGGTTGTCCCCGTTTTCGGGATCAGGCCCCATTTATGGGATTATGCCGCTTTTCGGACATTGGCCCCTAGAATGGGGACTAATATCCCCCAAAACGGGACGTAAGCCCCATTTTCGGTTTCAGACCCAGTTATCGGGCTTGCCCATCCCATTTTAGTATAAAAGGACTGGATTTTTCACCATTCCTCACTCTGGCAAAGTTAAATCTCAAGACAACGTCTCCACGCTAATTTCCGTGAAAAATGCACAAAAACATAGCAGTAAGCTAATTTAAATTCTAGTACTCATAGCAAGAACCGTTTAATATTTAGACTAATGGTGATGTCTAGCCAGAGTCACTTTTGGACATTATTCTATATTTAATAGATATAACGTTTTATGCAATAATTGCACTATTGCGAGTCACAGGGACCTCCTGTCATACACACTGATGAATATCTAGTTTGTTCATGCACATCTGTCTTCACGGCAATACTTCGATTGGTATTAGATGACCAACTCATATATATATATATTACGCTAGACATTTAGGACTTGCATACATTAATCGCATTACCGTTCATTGCGGGTTTTAAGAAACACCGCGGATATTATAGTTAGTCTACAGTGTATTTCCAAAAGTACGTTACTTTGCCACTCACTTGAACCATCTCGTGGACATTTGTTGTTTTAGTAATTAAAAGCTAAATAAATAGTTGAAAGTTTATCCGATCTGTTATAAATACGTTCCCTGGACTGTCAGCCTGCATCAGTACCCGTGTTCCCGCCCCTACAGATGAGTAGCCGCTAAACCAGATCTGGGAGACACAGGCTACAGGCTACACTGAGACTGATTGACAACTATTCGAGGCAAACGCTACCACATTTGTCAGTCAAGCAGTCACCCCTAGCCCCTAACGCGTGTTTGATGATACTGGGGTAGTATACAGTGGTGCACGCATAGCAAGGGTTTAGTCCAACGGCCAATGATACAGCAAACAGTTCGTTTGGTACAGCGACTTTTAACAACCCGATCAGCATAGGCAGGGTCCGAACGGGGTCATATCTACGCATCACTACCAGCGCGTAACACTATAACACAATGTTTGTGTTGTTTTATTAAATTATATTAATTATCATTATTATTCATTATACTACATTATACAAACTATATACTATCAAAAACTCTTATAAATACATAAAATAAAAATTATACCTGTTTTTCTTTTCTTTTTTTTTTTTTGTCTTTTTTTTTTTTTTTTTTTGGGGGGGGGCATTTTTAGATACTGCACAAAAAGATACCAACTGACAGGAGGTTCCCATTTTGTTACAGTGTAACGGTGTAAGAAATACGGATAAAATACGGTAATATAACACAATGTTTGTGTTGTTTTATTAAATTATATTAATTATCATTATTATTCATTATACTACATTATATAAACTATATACTATCAAAAACTCTTATAAATACATAAAATAAAAATTATACCTGTTTTTTTTTTTTGGGGGGGGGAGCTATTTTTAGATACTGCACAAAAAGATACCAACTGACAGGAGGTGCCCATTTTGTTACAGTGTAACGGTGTAACATTGTAACGAAGGATATTTTCCCCAGTAACTGACATATACTATTGATATTTTCTGTTTTATTGCTTATTTTCAAAATAAATTGGACAAGTTTCCTTGGGGACCGTAACATGCTAAAGTGTGTAACGTATGGGGAAATACTGTAACAAAGCGCAACACGATGTAACAGAGTTGTATTTTAAAATATCCTGCACATCTTCATCGTTATACTGTAACGGTGTAACGACTGTAACGAAAGGCCAAACTAATTGGACATGTTTGGACATGTTTTCCAGGGGACCGTAACAGTGATAAAGTGTGTAACGTATGGGGAAATACTGTAATAAAGTGTAACAAGGTGTAACAGAATATTGTATTTCAAAATATCCTGCATGTTACTACAGCATTTCTCCATAGTTTACATACTCCATTTCCTGGCATTTCAAGTCATCTATTTCAAGTTTCATCTATTATTAGTATTATGTATTTATATATTCTGCATATATCATTGCTACATTGAAATATATATTTTACTATATAATTCTTAATGCACATTTTAGTTATCCTTAAGTGGACCATCATCTAGTGTGTAGCTGACATACCTAGTGTGAAATGATAGCTAACATTGAATTAATAAATAACCAAAACACAGCAGTTCGGTTATGAGTAGTACTAGACTAACATGCCATGTCTCTATATCATGTTTAACTTATATTTTTCATGATCTGACTTTTATCATTTATTATTTACTTTGCTATATAGACTGGCTTCCATCCCATTGGGTTGCATAACGAAATCTAAACTCGAATATTCGATACGAATACGCGCATCATTTTGACACTTCGTAAACTGTACGATACCGAAATCATCTGAAAATACGTTTAAATAATAGTAATACACCAAATTTCATTCATAATTTACATGTAACTACTTTCCTTACTAGTTATTCCTCAACATTTCTTTGTAGAACAGCGTGCATAACTCTTTCAGTTTATCACCGTCGCCATTTTTTGTCCGAGTTACAATATCGGAAATTTGCAAAGTAACCGACCAATGAAATCGATTGACGTATGTGGGGGTTTCCCGCTCAGATGTCAAATAGTCTGGCAGCCAAGTGAATGGCACGTTCCATGCTAAGGAGCTTAACTTTATTTTGAATACAATAGTTTTTTTATTAGCGATTCTGATTGCCCAGATCATCAACATCAAGAAACCGACTGATGGCACTATGTCATCTTTGATCGTTTTGAGAAATTTGCATAAATCCAAAATGGCTGCCAAACAGTTATAGTGTGTCATATAGTTGTTTCGAGATAAGTGATCAATATTAAATTTCAATTCACTGTTAAATGATAAAAATCCAACATGCCCGCCAAACGTATCATGATATTTTGCATATGACTGCTCCTACTTACACTCCATATGAAAACAACATGTATGCTAATCTTGGATATATTGACATGATAAACGCTTACAGTAAATGTGATACGTAACTAGACACATTTGTGAAGAGCGAAAGTCCAAGATGGCCGCCATATATACAGACATTATCCCATGACGATCATCACAGAGAATAATAATTAAGTATATAATTGCACATGGATGTCATATCGTAGAAATTGGAATACAAGTACTGAAGTTATGTATACTATGAACGTTTTTACTAACTTACGAATACAATTAGATAACTACCAATAGCAGAAATCATAGATTACCGCCAAATATAAAAATAATGTTGCCTTATATTGAACAAATTGCATATAATTACTAGGATTATAAGTATACATGTATATATATCTGCAATATTAGATACTTATATACATGGCAGACGTATATATACATATAAATTACCTCGCAATGGCAATCATATCGTGTAATGATTAAAATATTACATTTCAAAGGAAATAAATATAAGGATAATGGAGGCTCTAGAGATGCAGTATACATAGACAACAACTATTACCCAACAGTCCCAACATAAAAAAAACAATCATATTGAAGTGCAGTACACGAAGACATGACAACAAGGATGCCGCTTTTGTATTGTCAAAACAGTCCAGTTGGGTGGTTGAACCTGATTAGCCACCATATAATTTCTCCCACAAACCTCTCCATCATACGTGAAAAGGACAGTATTATACAAGGCAATGATGAATCAAATATGATTAATACATATATATTGTACAAAAATTACACAAAATATATCGGTTTCCGTAATTGAAAGCGAATATTGTAAATACAACTATAAGAAAACAATGATATAATTATGATGAAAAACAATTTAGACAGTTATATTGTTCAGCATTTTCATATTAGTCTATTAAATTGCCTGCATACTGTATGCCTCATATCCAAATTATGGTACCTTGACTTTTTTTCACGTTCTATATGGTTGTGTACCATGTGTATTGCTGTCTGCAGGTACTATAATATTGTTTGTTACCGTGAGTATTTAGTAGTGGCACAACTAGATTGTCTGTCATATAATATCAATTACATTTGTATTAGTTGTGTCCTCCCTGTGGTATTTAATATATAGCATCTCCGTGTTCTTCTCGGAATTATTATATTTGTGATTACGGTTGTTTTCTTTGTTCCACATTTACGTATACTGACAGCGTCCTGTCTTAGTTTTTACATACCATATGCATTCACAGGTGCTGAATGCTGTCATATGTTTAAATAAGTAAAAATCATTTAATGGCATATAACTACACAATAATTCGACAAAAATAAAGAATTTGTATTGCTTGTCTTTGAAACAATACACAGAGAAAATTGGTGTACACACATTACCTCATCATATAAATATATTGCTCTACATCGACGATATTGGTCTGAAAACACATCAATTACTTGCAGCTTACAAAGTAATAAGATATATTAAAGTGTTGTACATCAACCATCATGTACATACAGCCGCTTTGTGGAAATTGACTACTTTCAAATAAAGAAAACGTGTGGCCAATAATATCAGCTACGTGGTTGTACTAAGAAGGTTGAAAGCACGTAATGGTAGCCACAAACTGGAATAAGCTACTGGATGGCTGAACTATGTTATTGTACGTAATCACCGATTGTGACAGAAACATATAGACGTATCATCCATTTGTACTTGTTCAATTGCTCTATGCACACAATCAAGTTGTTAATGACTCTGCCTAGAGGAGCCATTTCATGCGATGTTGCACAGTAAATCACATTGAGCATTTGAGTTTTTGGAGCCAATGATATAAACGACGACATCTGGTATTTTTACAAATTAGGAAGACCTTGAAGTATATTGTAAAGTACAATATATATCCTTTTTCTATTTAAATTAACAATAGAAGTATGAATGCTGCTATGGAATGGCAAGACAAGACAAAACAATATCAAAAATATCTAACTGAATGCACGATTTTAAATCTTATATTATAATATAATTGTATTACTATTATAATGTACTATATTCATATCCGGCGGCCATATTAGACGTACGTTATTGCCGATGCTGTCTAATGGTGTATATCAAGGTGTAATGACATAAGCTATTTACTACACAAGTTAGTTATCAGGTAATATGATATTTTGGTGGTCACCTTGGACTAATGCTATTGAAACATGTGTCTAAATACATACCCAATGTATTGGAATAATTAATACCTAAATACAATATTGGTATGCAAATTCGCTCTGATATGATTGCAAGTATATAGTGTTTCTTATTTCAATATACGGTTGCAAGTACATTGTAATATATTCATATATGGCTGCCATCTTGGACTTGTGCTATATATATTAGTATATAATTTCACATCAAAGTTACAAAAACACACACGTTCATTGTTTTAAACACATACTTAAAAACGTATAGTCTTTTATATGACGAATTAGTGAAAGTATGTAAAATAATCACATTTGGCGGCCATCTTGGATCTTTTCTATATGCAGTTAAGGAATTGAATTTTAAAGTTGCCCATTTGTGTCAGCAGGTTGATACATTCATTAAACTCTCTTAGATGGTTTAATTTCCTCATGGGGATGCAATTATATGGCACGATATATCTTGGTGGCAGCCATCTTGAATTTATGCAGATTTATCCAAATGCTCAAGGGTAACATATTGTCATCAGTCGGATTCGAAAACTAGAAAGTCTACATAGACAAAATCAGTAATAAAACACTTAAGTTATTTAAAACAAGGTTAAGCCCCAAAATCGGCCTTTGGCCGCCGGACTAAAAACAGAATTACGGAAGTTAATTTATTATGCCGGAAATTATTCGGCAAAACCGCGACCGTAGCGTTGTAAACTTTGTACACTTTATGTAGTCGGACAAAAGGAGCGATAAACACTTTATTTTAAGGTAGAGTCTTGATGCAATATCCTACAGCGGCATGAATATTAATGAAGCATGAATACCCATACATATTCATGAAATGCTACAACAACAACAACGTTAACAACCGCTTCTTTTTGTACCCAACCGTGCGTGATATCCACAGCTGTAGGATATTGCCTGCCTATGGTGGCAATCCTCTACAGCGGGACATCTTATATGACTTACACAACCCACAGCTGTAGGACATTGCCTACATATGGTGGAAATCCTGTACAGCGGTAGCGGTACACCGTATATGGCTTACACAACACATAGCTGTAGGATATTGCCTACATATGGTGGCAATAAGCGGTACACCGTATATGGCTTACACAATACACAACTGTATGCTATTGCCTACATATGGTGGCAATCCACTACAGCGGGGCACTTCATATGACTTACACAACCCACAGCTGTAGGATATTGCCTACATATGGAGGCGATCCTCTACAGCAGTACACATTATACCACCTAGACAACACACAACTGTAGGATATTGCCAACATATGATGGCAATCCTCTACAGCGGTACACTTTATGACTTACACAACCCACAGCTGTAGGATGTTGCCTACACATGGTGGCAATCCTCTACAGAGGAACACTATATGACTTACACAACCCACAGCCGTAGGATATTGCTTGCATATCGTGGCAAACCTCTACAGCGAAACATCTTATATGACATACACAACCCACAGCTGTATGATATTGCCTGCATATGTAACACCTTATGCGACATACACAGCCCACAGCTGTAGAATATTGCCTGTATATGGTGGCAATCCTCTACAGCGGGGCACTTTATATGGCTTGCACAACCCACAGCTGTAGGATATTGCCTGCATATGGTGGCAATCCTCTACATCGGGGCACTTTATATGACTTACACAACCCACAGCTGTAGAATATTGCCTGTATATGGTGGCAATCCTCTACAGCGGGGCACTTTATATGGCTTGCACAACCCACAGCTGTAGGATATTGCCTGCATATGGTGGCAATCCTCTACAGTGGAACACCTTATGCGACATACACAAACCACAGCTGTAGGATATTGCCTGCATATGGTGGCAATCCTCTACAGCGGGGCACTTCATATGTCTTACACAACCCACAGCTGTAGGATATTGCCTACATATGGTTGCAATCCTCTACAGCGGGGCATTTTATATGACTTACACAACCCACATCTGTAGGATATTGCCTGCATATGGCGGCAATCTTCCACAGCGGGGCATTTTATATGGCTTACACAACCCACAGTTGTAGTATTTTGCCTACATAAGGTGGCAATACTCTACAGCAGGGCATCTTATATGATTTACACAACCAACAACTGTAGGATATTGCCTACATATGGCGGCAATCCTCTACAGCGGGGAATTTTATATGGCTTACATAACCCACAGCTGTAGTATTTTGCCTACATAATGGTGGCAATTACTCTACAGCAGGGCACCTTATATGACTTACACAACACACAACTGTAGGATATTGCCTACATATGGGGGCAATCCTCTACAGCCAGGAATTTTATATGGCTTACAGAACCCACAGCTGTAGTATTTTGCCTACATATGGTGGCAATACTCTACAGCAGGTCACCTTATATGACTTACACAACACACAACTGTAGGATATTGCCTACTCTATGCGACATACACAACCCACAGCTTTAGGATATTGCCTGCATATGGTGGCAATCCTCTACAGCGGGGCACTTTATATGACTTACGCAACCGACAGATGTAGGATATTGCCTACATATGGTGACAATCCTCTACAGCGGGCACTTTATATGACTTACACAACCCACAGCTGTAGGATATTGCCTGCATATGGTTGCAATCCTCTACAGTGGGGCATTTTATATGACTTACACAACCCACAGCTGTAGGATATTGCCTGCATATGGTTGCAATCCTCTACAGCGGAGCATTTTATATGACTTACACAACCCACAGCTTTAGGATATTGCCTACATAAGGCACCGAATATGGCTTACACAACACACAGCTGCATGATATTTCCAACATACGGTGGCAATCATCTACAGCGGTACACCGTATATGACTTACACAATCCACAGCTGTATGGTATTGCCTGCCTATGGTGCAATTCGCTACAGTGGAACACCTTATGCGACATACACAATCTACAGCTGTAGGGTATTGCCTGCATATGGTGGCAATCCTCTACAGCGGGGCACTTCATATGATTTGCACAACCCACAGCTGTAGGGTATTGCCTGCATATGGTGGCAATCCTCTACAGTGGAACACCTTATGCGACATACACAACCCACAGCTGTAGGATATTGCCTACATATGGTGGCAATCCTCTACAGCGGGACACCTTATATGACTTAAGACAACCCACGGTTGAAGGATATTGCTTGCATTACTCGACAGCTTCATGATCACGGTCAACCAACACTGTCATTGACGTGGAAAAATAACACAAATAGTTTACAATTGATACTTTTACTGAATATTATGCTGCAGGCAAGTTAATTTAAATTATAATATAACTGAACAGGACACATTTAAATACGCAGATTGAGAGAGGTGGAGACAGACGTAGAAGAGAGTTTGTTTGTTTACTGGTGTTGAACGGCCTATAAACAGCCTGACCTGGTAACAGGTCCATAGCACGCCAAAGTCAATTGGTCACTTCCCCTAAAATAGAATTACGAATAATCGCAATTCAAGTCAATGTGACTTAGTACTGCAGAGATATAAGGTATTTAAAAACTTTAACGCATATTTCGGCCGGACGGACACCCGGACGGACGTCATTGACGCTTGCGGAAAGTAAGACAGTGATCACAATTTGTGATCACTATGTCTCGCGTTCCGCAAGCGGGCTGGACACAAAACTATATATTCAGCCCTGAAATCAGAATAATCCTGATCTGGTGCCAGGTCCTCGCCACACCAGAATCGCTTGGCCCCCTCCCAAAAGCAGTAGGATCATTAATAATCTTACTACTTATATAATGGGCAATAACCCAATTCAACCCTCGGGTAACTAAAGAGTCAAAGATAAAAACGTACATGAGGGCCAAATCGGGATTCCTATAAGGAGGAACCCGTATCGTTAATTTACGCCGTCGCGTTCGCCCGACCACCACCCACAGGAAACGGAGAGAGGGGAGACAGACAGTGGGGAGATGGAGACAGAGAGTGGGGAGACAGAGAGAAGGGGCGGTGACCGAGAAAGAGTGGAGACGGAGAGAGGGGAGATGGAGAGAGGTGCAGACAAAGGGAGGGGAGACAGAGAGCCAGATTAGCGAATAACATAATTATATTGTGTCATGTTTGTGTAAATATTTATACTCTTAATGCTCTGCAATTACAAATATGATGAATAACGATTTTGCATTTGCGACATATGTAGACACAGAACATTATAGAATATGTGACACACCATCGAGCTTATCAAAATTGTCATTAGTGTAGATCTTGATCAAAATGTGGACTTGTGCAGTCAGAAAATGAGTTAAAAACTGTTTGCTACTGCTATATGTAAAGAGGCTTCTCCGACTGAATGGCGAACAGTGAAGACCCTGATTAAACTTCCCCGACGAGTAGGTTGGTCTGGATCTACACTGGTCGCATAGGCCATAAAGTCCCATTTTTCATGATGCATCACAAGTATATTGAAATTGGGATAATCTGATCTGGTGTGATGTCCGTACTACACAAAACTCACATTAGGCCCATTCCCTAAAAGTAATAAGTTTGTTTGTTCTTTGGGGTTTAACGGCATATCAATAGCTAAGGTCATTTAAGTACTAAATCCCATATATTACCTGTACAAGTACATGTACATGTTCAAGTACATGTAAAAATGGGGGGAAAATCCCAAAATCAGAACTGAATATTTACAATAACAAAACTATATATTCAGCCCTGAAATGAGAATAATCCTGATCTGATGCCAGGTCCTCGCCACACCAGAATCACTTGGCCCCTCCCAAAAGCAGTAGGATCAGTAAGAATCTTGCTACTTTTATAATGGGAAATAACCCAATTCAACTAAAGAGCCAAAGATAAAAACGTACCTGAGGGCCAAACCTGGTAAATCGTGATTCATATAAGCAGGGAAAAGTAATAAGACGAATGTTACTAAATGTTTTTATAACAAAAAAATGTAATTATAGATAAGCACCTGCATTTTTTAGTACATAATATATTTCACTCGAATGGAATTCCACATAATTCGTCCGACTAACTTGTGTTGCACACTCGTTAGTCGACCAAATTATATGTCATGGCTGGTTGATGAAAAATATTATTTATCTAACAAATGCTGGTGGTTATTCTCTATTTCTTTCATTTCCCAAATTTCACAGTGAATTACACCACTTTGTTGTGTCGAGATGCAATTGTTTACACCACTCCTATTTATGAAGAAATATGCCAGTAAAGTCGCAATGACATGTTTCTTTCAACCAATCAAATCATGTTCTATGACACATTCTGAATCGCATGACAGTTGCCTTCACTATGACCCGCCTTCAGAAATTAATTTGCACAACTCTTGTCCTATTTTACGCTTCAATCATTTTGTTTTTGTAAATTATCATGAGTGAAATGTTCATTTAACCAGGTCAGCTGATTATTTTGAAATACCTTCGTGATTTGATCCTACCGCTATACGAACTCGGTTCACTACACTCACTCATTTGTTTAGCGTAAGGACCCAACCACTTGTGCATTATTTCACAATAACCAGCTCAACATGTTAAATAAACAATTACATGCATATAGCTAGTTCCTTGTACAATCTATACTGCAACTACTGAATATATTACTGATTGTATAAACAGCATGTGTCAAGGATGAAGATCCAACTATGTAACACAATACATATAGAGGATCTTAAATGAGTTTCCATTTGATATGATATTTATGAAACGAGTCTCGCACAGTTTATGCACCAAGCCTCAGGCGAGGTGCATAAAATTGCCGACGAGTTTCATAAATCTCATATCAAATGGAAATGAGTTTGAGATTCTGTTTATCACATGACTTCCCTCCAAAGAGCATCGAACGTGGAGATTTCCAATATGTTTCAGTCAGCAGACGCCATTGACTATTTTCGCATCTAGTTAAAAATCTCCGCAGAGAAAAATAGTTTTAATCCCTGCAAGAGAAAATATTATAAATATGCCATGTAATAGGCTCTGGCCCGTATTCATAAAGAATCTAAGATTTATCTTCAACTTAGACTACGGTCCGTCTTAGTAAAGATCAAAATTAAGATTTATCTTAAATTAGTCTTAAGTATAATCTTAGACCAATCTAAGACGAATCTCAGTTAAGATTTATCTACCACATCAAATAATGTCTTCTATCACGTCCGTGTCCAGCATTCGTGTCGCAAACTGTTGTATCCAATTGTATCATACTGTGTTGACTTTGTTGACTGTAAGGGAACTCAATAAGCTCTTGCAGCTTGTTATCCACCTCAAATACTTCTTGGTAAATAATTACTTTCGCCACTTCCGGTTTGAGATATACTTACTATACGGCTGTAATATCAAATATCTTGGCGAGCCACCATTATGTGTACAGTCCCATAGAAAACGAACAGCCAAATGCCAAGCTGATTCTGACAGGTTAATGTTCCTGTTAATGATTTTGTATTGCACTATGGGGTCAGCTAATGAGATAACAAAGCATGCAGAACTACTTTCACTGCCCAGCTGGAGTCTCCAGTAACCTCCAGACTCGACCATCGTGCATGAGAATATGTACAGGTGAGTTTTATTACCACCAGCGACTATTATGGCCGTAATCTTTGCAGCTTAGGTCCAGATCAGAATGAGCAGTCACATCAGGATCTAGACTGTCAGTTTATTTGATACTGAATGAATGACTGTTAAAACGTTTGATTAGAAAAGTTTTATAAACTATCAACAGAGCTCAAGCTAAGGTGCGTAATTTTATCAATTCTGGATAACAACAAATTTCTGCACCAAAAAATGGCAAGTTGGGAGTCTCAATGATCTCAATGAGACGATTCTAAAGGACTCCTAACTTGATATCTTTCATTGAGAAATAAGAATTTCGCCACCAAATTATGCACCTGACACGGAGCTCGATCTGTATCAATCTCAAGTCCGCGCAGTCTGATCAGGGCTAAAGTTTTTTGAAGGAGTAATATTAATGATACCAGGAAAACGCTTCGACTCCCAATCATTCTCAGTGTCAATTAGTGCAAATATTCTAATCAATAACACACAATTGCAAATTATACATATTTGGCCTTATATGTGTATATGCGTACACAGTGATCCGTTATGAGACCAACCATGTAAGTAATTTGATACATTTCCACAGTTGTCATAGTTCAGGAAAAATATTTACATAATTTATGATTTTCTTTCGTACATGACAACGAATATTTATGACACTTTCAAAGCATATTGCAAGATGTCATCATTTACTAAAAAACACAAGGCTGTTATAAATATTATTCTTTGAATATCGCGGATGCTATTATGTATGAAATTAATTGAGATATACGGAATGGCGAACCGTGCAGACCCTGATCAGACTGCGCGGATATGCAGGCTGATTTGGGTAGCGGAGTTGGTAGCATAGATCATAAGCCCCATTTCTCCGTCATGACAACATATGCCATATGTATGCATGTATGTCATAGATAATTGCAGGTTTTGCAATCGTGGTGCCATAATTATGTGCTCTTCATATTTACTGCTACATTTTGAATAAAATATAAAAATACAGCAAATATCTAGTACATATCTCTGCTATCGAATAATAACAAAAAAAGATTAGTATTTATTATATCTTCCCATTTTAGTTCAGAAACCAGACACATTTATTCTGTCCTATGCATTGGTCAAGCCGCCTGACCATTATCCATGCGCGGACACAAAATAGTTCTCACACGTCCATTTTCATTTTCGCACATAAGGATTATGTTTGGCGATTTGGCTTCTTGTTAGTTTTCGTTTGTTTAGTGGAATGCATTCATATATCGATTCACCTCGGTGTATATAAATATTGAATACGATTTTATATTATAATGGTATCATAGATAGTGTTTTGGCCCGCATATTCCTACGCCGTATTGGAACCATTTTGGCGGGATTTGGAGAGGTCTTCGGAACACATATTTTGGTAAAATCTTAATTTTTTTTCACAATATATTTGTCGTTGGTCAACCGATTTTGACAGGAGAAAAGGCATTTTTGCATCTCTGATGATGATAAAATTGATTATAGAATTATTTATAGATTTTATTTGCGTTATAACATATTTAGAATTTAACTGGGAATTTCAGAATCTTATCATATCGCCTAATGGGCCATTTGACACGGTGTTAGGAACATTAAAGGAACATTAAATCTCGCCGTAGGAACATTAAATCTGGTTGGTATCGGGGATGCAGACAGGTTTATTCCAGTATCCAGCTGTGCAACTCGGGTTTCCCGACCCCACGTTTTCTTTGAAGTAGTGGGGTTTACAAGTACCCGACTTTCTATGGGAGCGTACACCTAATGACAGTTTATCTAAGTTTGTCTTGAAGGACATCACTGTCTCTGCATTGCCAAGTTCCGATGGTAAGCTATTCCAAACGTTAATAACACGATGTGCAAAAGAGTTCAAACGAATAGACTTGTTGGCACGAGGTTTGGTCAATTTGTAGTTGTGACCTCTCAGGTTTAATGTATTTTCCGATAATGTAAAAAACACACTTGCGTCAATGTTGTCAATATGGCGAATTATTTTACAAACTTCGATAACGTTAAAACGCCGTCGCCGATAATCCAATGACGGAATATTAAGTGCAGTAAGGCGCTCCTCATATGACATTCCTTGTAGTTCTGGAACTAGTCTAGTAGCCCTACGCTGTGTATTTTCTACTAGTTGCTTATTTTTCTTTGTAATATGATAACATATCAAATTACCATAGTCTAAGTGTGATCTCACTAACGCCTTGTACAGTGTTAAGAAACTATCCTTATCAATATAAGCAAATTTCCTCTTAATTAGACCAATGATTCTGTTGACTTTGTTCACCATTGTACTTATATGTTCATCAAATTTCAAATTTGATTGAAATAAAATTCCCAAATCTTTGTCTGTGTCCTCGGTGTTTAAAGTATGGATAGTAGCATTATTTTCAGTCATTATATAATCATGTATTTGGATGTTGTTCCCGTAGCTAACTACTTTACACTTTTGGATGTTAAATCTCAAAAGCCAGTCCTTACTCCACTGACAAAGCTTGTTAATATCTTCTTGTCTCGTTCAGTTGAAATAGTTTTGTATAATTTACAATCGACATGTGCTTCCTGCAACTTCGGGTAGATCATTCACAAGTATTATGAAAAGTATAGGTCCTAGTATAGATCCTTGTGGTATTCCAGATATAACTTGAGTCCACTCAGAAGCACTTCCATTAATTACTACACGCTGCTTTCTATTATTTAGAAAGTCACCTAGCCATTCTAGTAGGTTCCAGATATGCCATATCCTTGAAGCTTCTGAACCAAACGTCTGTGTGGAACACTATCGAATGCCTTACGAAAATCTAGGTACACTGTATCGACTTGTCTGTCAATATCTAAAGCTTCAGTCCAGTCCTCCATTACTGCTAACAATTGTAAAATAGTACTTCGATTATTTCTGAATCCAAATTGACAGTCTGATAGTAGATTATGCTGGTTCATGTATTCAACAATTACTTCTCTAATATTTTTCTCCAGTATTTTACAATCACAGAAGTCAATGATATTGGTCTATAGTTTCCAGGTTCCGATTTGTTACCTTTCTTGAATATGCATGTAATATTTGCTTTTTTCCAGTCCATAGGTACAATTCCACTTTTTAATGATTTGTTAAATATTTCACATAGTGGTAAGTATAGCTGCTCTGCACACTCCTTTAAGAATAATGGGTGGCTATTATCTGGACCACAACCCTTAGATATATCTAAGTTTCTCAGCTGTTTAAGAATTTTATCTTGTGAAATATTAATCTCACTAATTCTATCTACACCTGCTATTTTCGGTTTAAAAGTAGGGAGGTCCGCGTTACCTTCCACTGTGAATACTGATGCAAAGAATGAACTTAAAGTATCTGCCTTTTCTTTATCACTAGTTTTCACATTACCGTCTTTGTCAATTAATTCTCCGATATTGCTTTTACTCTTTGTTTCATCTTCCACGTGGCTCCAAAATGATTTAGGAGAACGCTTTACACTCTCTGCCACTCCTTTATGATATTTTTTCTTTGAATATCTGATTGCATTCGTAGCACTATTTCGCTGTTTACAATAATCCTCATAATCACTATAGCTATGCGAATATGAAAACCTTTTCCATGCATGATATTTATTTTTGACTTTTCTTCGGCAATAGTAGTCCATCCATTTTGGCTTTCGATTTTTACCTGCTACACTAATGCGTTTCGTTGGTACATGTGTGTCGATACACTTATAGATATGATTTATGAAGAATTTCCAAGAATCTTCCATATTCAAGTCCGCCATTTCATTCCACTCAATTTGCCATAGGTAGTCTCTTATACTGAGGTAGTCTCCTTTGAAGAAATCAGGTCGTGAATTTGCGGATGATGCAACCGTCACCACACAATTGACCTCAAAAGTTATACATACATGATCACTGGCACCAAGTTTGTCCCCAAACTTCACATTTTCGATTACATCGTCACTGTCCGATAAAAGCAAATCAAGGCAGCTGATGGGGTTCTGACCATCCCTATATCGAATGTTTCTCACCACATGTTGATGTAGAAAAGTATCACGAAGGCACTCAATAAAATGAAAAGAAGGCTGATTCTCATTTCCACTTCAAAAGACCATGTCTCCCAGTTCACATCAGGAAAATTAAAATCACCCACAATAATTTTATGTTTAAAGTTCAGCTTTGCGGCTTGAGATAGCATCGTATTTAGATTCATATGGTTAGTCGCATCACTATTTGGTGATTACTATTTATAAATTCCACCGACTAAAATCTTCTCTCTATCATTTATACGTATTTCACACCAAGTTGACTCTTTAAAATCGCTTTACATCATCACTGAACAGTAATCCACTGAAATATGGTCCTTCACATATACAGCTACTCCCCTGCAATTATCATTTACTGATCCAACAAAACAGTTAAATCCATTTAATTTATATTCATTACAGTCTATGTGTGTTGGTTTAATGTTTTTCGGAAATAACTCACTAACCACAATGACATCTACATTTAATAATGCAATCAATATTTCTAATTCGCCCATTTTGTTTAATAAAGTGTCTGCATTAACATAATAAAACTTAAGTTTGTGTTCCTTATCACTATTACATGGACAAACATTTATATCAAAGTATGAACAATTAGACTCCGATGAACTTGAACTAGAAACATCAAACTCCAAAGTTTAGTTTCGAGAAAACGAATTGTTAACATATTTACAATTTGAGTCATCATTTTTTGACTAGTGAAAAGAATTACGAACCCCACCCTCACGTGGCGGGGATCGAACTATTCCATCTCTGCTCTTATTTTGCTGCTGGGAACTTGCTGCTCGATCATTGAAATGATCACGGAAAGCGTAGCCATGGTCTGCTTCACCTGCTGCAGTTTGCGATACAATTCGCCCCCTTCTTATTACTAAATTAGTACCTCCTTCCCTTTCCAACTGCCTTTTACGTTGTCTCATCTCAAAAGCTTCCTTTCTCTGATTTTGTGTAAGATCTGGAGAGAAATAAACTGAAGAAAAGTCATTTGATCGTTTCAGGTTTCTACAACTGTTCATTATTCTCCTCTTTGTCTCAAAATCATGCACTGTAAATATAATCGGCTGTGGTTTCCCATTGATCTGTGTGGGATTTCCTAATCTATCCACTTTCTCGGCGTCGACATCCAAATGAAGTTCATCATTTAACATTTCCATAACTCTATTATAGTCATAATAAACACGAGCGAGTTTACTGTGTGCAGCGACGAATTGATTTGAGATCGAGTGCGTTACGGTCGCGTACGGTGTACGATAAAAACGTTTGAGACTGAGAGAATATTTTATTCTGATTCAATGCTGCACATTCCCCTAGTTCTGTGTGACAAAATATCAGCAACTTTGTGTGCAAATAAAGAGAATAACAGATTGCAAAAATAGATTTGCAGCCGTTCTATCACATAGAACTACACATTCCCTCACACACGTTTGTTTGTTTGGATTTAACGGCCTATCAACAGCTACGGTCATTTAAGGCCGGGTCAATGGGTTTAGTATTAAATTCCATATATTACCTGTACAAGTAAATATACGTGCTCCAAGTACATGTACAAATGATGGAGGGAGGGGGGGGGGGGTCCCAAAATCAGAACTGAATATTTATAATAATCATTTTTTTTTTTATTCAACCCTGAAATCAGAATAATCCTGATTTGATGCCAGGTCCTCGCCACACCAGAATCACTTGGCCCCCTTTAAAAAGCAGTAGGGTCAGTACTAATCTTACCACATTTATAATGGAAGCTCATATCCGCCATAATTATATTTGGCTTGATGCTTGCTGGCTGATGACATTTTAAGTTCTATCCGTCTTATTACAATTATATCTGGCTTGATGCTTGCTGGCTGATGTCATTACACGTTCTATGCGTGTTATTGCATTCACTGTTTGTATTTATGACAATTATATGTGGCCTGGTGCCTGTCTTCTGATGGAATTACAACTTATATCCATGTTATTCTATTCGTCATTTGTATTTATGACATTTGAAATCATCTTTGTTATAATATATATTTGTCTTTATTGCATGCGCATTTGGCTTGCTGTTTCATTCAGTTGTCCTTACTGCTTTCGGCCTTATTCAAAGTGCTAAGTGCTTTGTTCTTACTTTCTATTGCAAATGCTTAGTGCAATAAAACAGGGACACGAATAAGGACATATCAATAATTGTAATGTAAATAAGACGAATGAACAAAGCAATCAGCAGAATGGACATGTAAGAAAGACAAATACAATTACAACAAGCAGATTTCAAATGTAATGCATACAAATGACGAATACCATCACATGAATATAAGTTGTAATGTCATCAGCACGCAAGCATCAAGTCACATAGAATTATGGCGGATATTACCTTCCCAAATTACTGTTGCAATTGTTGTTGTCAAGGGGCGTGGCTTATCGAGGTAACGGTCACCCTAAACACCCCAAAGGCTGGAAAAGGCCACAAAGGCTACAACGGCTGTTCGATGTTGCTTGTACGTCCGTTAGCGGATATTTATGACATGTATTTTCATTGAATTGACTGAATTAGTATGTGTTATGATCATTTTATGAATTTTAATCATTTTAATACAATAACCCACGACAAATATACGTGTTTTGGTAAATTGTCTACACGCGCACCTGCGCCGATCGGGCCGCGCGGAATTGGAGTGATTAACACCTATTAAAGGTACATGCCCACGCAGTAGGCACAAAATGTTCTTTACAGGACTTAAATAAGTGTATAATTATGTCACTATTCCACCAGTTCTAAATATTATGAGTGCCCGCTATACAAATATAATAATTTATTAATTATCAATTTACTGTTAGCGACGCGCGGCGGTAACAGCCTATTTTGATAATGTGCGGGGACGACGACTTTCACATCACGGCTTGCGGTGCACAGGCGCAGTATACTACGCGCGCCAGTAGGCTGCCCAATATGTAAACAAGAATATCAACATGTCGAAATTTCCAGGACGGAAATTGTATGAAACGGCGTCGGCCAAAAAAAAGGCGACATGTCTGAGGGACAGGCAGTACAGAGAGAGAGAGTGGTTAATATTGGCGATCAGATCACCAAATGGAAAGAGTTACGTTTAGATTTAGATTTGGACACGAATAGAGATTTTTCTTCTCAACTTCCGATACTGCACTGCGCATGTCAAAAATGTGATATGATTGACCGTGTCACATGACGCATGTTGGTAGAAATAGTACGAGGTCGGAAAATACCCTTTCTGGTCGCGGCATATAAAATGCGATTTAACACCAATTAACACGCGCCGTAATTAAAAATAACTCGTTCGTGGGTAGACAAATGGCTCATATAAGGCGTGACAGAAAATGAAAAGTAGTAGTACAGTGTAACCTGCTGCGTGGGCATGTACCTTTAACATATCGTTTAACAGGTGCAGCTAAACACCGATTATACTTATTGCATTATTATTAATATAAGTCAATGATCAATAAACGGCATTCATTTAAACCATGCTTTATGTATCAACACATTACGTGAACATAGGACGAATGCAGAATTTTTAGACATCGGCTAGTTATCTACCTTGAAAATGGGTATCCACACGGTGATAACAAATATGTTTATGAGCGCTATGTACGGCTCTGCAACGAATATTTCCTCAGATTGCGGAAGCAAAATCTTTTATTTACACGGGCGAATAAACGTGTAACTAGTTGTAAATGACATTTACGCTAGCTGACATGTTCCCGTAAAATAACCAATAGTATTTAGCACAGCATATTCCACGAACAATTTCCTTCCCGTGTCCTGTATTTGTAATGAACGTAATTATGTCAATTATTGGCAGTAAACTGTTCCTTTTGAAATTTATAATTAAACTATCAGGAGGAGATGAACGGGACGCATAACACAGCAAACTGTTACTACACTTTCTGAAATCAACGTAAACAGAGTTCACAGAGTAAGCCAGATGGCCGACGGCAGTACCAAGGCTATATTCATAGAAAATAGTCCACAAAGGCTGACAGAATGAGATGGTACCACAAAGGCTACACACACATAGCAAATGGTCGACACAGGCTGACAGGAGGTGCTAAACAAGAGTGCCAAAGGTCACAATATACGCACATTGAGGCAAGGCCAGCCAACAAGGGGAGAAAACCAATAGCGTTCTTCATCTTCACGTGATAAACATGTATACCGAATTTGGTTATGATCCGTCACATAGAACCCGAGTTCTTGCGTGGACAAGGGTACAGTGTGCGAAAATTAAAAATGGCGGCCAAGGGGAGATACGTCATCAGAATATTTTGAAAATGCATAGGTTTCTTCATCGTGCCATGTAATGTACAATGTATACCAAATTTGGTTACAATATTTCAAGTAGAACTCTAGTTATGCATGGACAAGCTGTGCCCGCCCGCCGGACGCCCGCCAGCATGTACAAGGTGAATACATAATATATTCTGTATTTTCAAACGGGAGTATAAAAATGTTAAATCAACATAATTATACAAATAATTTTACTGACAAATTTAAGTTACTTGACCATATGGGTGAACTATAGAATGAACACAGGGATGTTGATAAACAAACATATGTATGCAATTTAAAGGTATATGCCCCCTCAGTAGGCACAAACAAATCTTTATATGAAGTAAATAAGTGTATAATTCTGTCACACCAGTTCTAAAAATTACGAGTGCCCGCTGTCCAGATATAATCATTTAGTAATGTTTATTTTACTGATAGTGACGCGAGGTGGTATCAGGCTATTTTCATATGCAAATGAGGCATGATATTCTTTAATTATTTATACTATTAGTAAATTTAAAGTTTGACCTGAAAAAATTATATTTTTGACAAATTATAAAGAATAATCTTTTCATATCAAAAAATAAATACAGACAATAAATATTATTGTCCGTTGACATTTTAAGGAAAGACGGTTATCACCCCTGACATCAGCGTGGAAATTTACGTCTGATATAAAATGTATAATAATTCCAATCAATACGTAGAGTAATGGTGAATGAATGTTTATTTGCCAGAAAATGTCTCAGATGATGTCTTAGATATAAAGTGTCTACTCAGAGTTCCAAATAAGGCGTATTGACGTACGTTACGCAATTATTTTAGATGAATACGCATTGATTATCAAAATTGGGAGTACAATATACGCACAGCAATGTGAAAATACGCACTGTTTTTCAAATCGAGTAATGAAAATACTGTCATAAAGTTAAAAATTCACTTAGTTGAGCTGCATTGCAACTCAAATAAGTGACTGTTTAACTTTTTTATATGCTTTGTTATCATTTGTTTCCTATTTAGTAATGAAGAGAATCAATAATCTACATTTTTGTGTAAAAGTAAAATACGCAATGATTTTGAAATCAGGGAATATCTGGAGCTCTGTCTACTGAGTGGGCATGTACCTTTAATATAAAAGGTTTTGAGTAAATCCCGACTTATGGTTGTAGAGATAATAAGTACGTGAACATGTTGGTTTATACAGGCAGAAGGAACCTTAAATCAGATAATTGGACATACTAGAACTGTATATCCATCAGCATACTGTATGTACATGCAACAGGGTGTGTGATCATCTGGTTTCCCAACGGCATGTTGTCATGTTTTTATATATGGTTACAATAAGTTTCCTTTAATATCTTTCTAACGGAATGACAAAATTTGATAAAACAAGAGTGCAGCAAATGCAAAACTGTTGGCCCTATATTGTACACTCAATTTTGTTTGGTTTAATCTCATGAGAAACGATTACCGTCAATGTAAATAAAAATCAAGAACGTGTGTACATTGTATGTACATGTAAGAAATAAACGGTCAACTTGATTATTCGTGAAAGTTAAATATAAGATTTTGTAAAGACCTTTTACAGCAACATAAAACATGTTTCATATTTGTTGAGCTATATATCATCAAAAGGAAGATTTTAAAGAAAATCTACTGTTTAAATAATTATGTCACGTCTGAAAATGTTGTTCGGAAACTTTCGGAAACCACATGATCCCATACCCTGATACAATGAGTATAATTAATCCAAATTTTAGCACAAGAGTCTTGAATGAAAACTTCAATCCAAACGCTGTTCACAATAGCTAATCAGCTTGCTCCACAAGAGTATGTCCAGAGCATGCACCAGTTTATGTCACGTCCAGTTCAGTCCAGTGACAATTCCACAGCAGCCTGTGATACCTGAAAGAAATAGTACAGGTTTAAATCAACTGTTTGAATGTGAACAGAATAACTGTTGCAGTACCGTACTACATAATCTGACTATTGTCAGCCACAGGCAGTCGTCATGATGATAGGGTGGTGTAATATACTGTTTTAACTTAAAATATGCACTGAATTTGAAATCTGGGGTTCAATACTCATTAGATACAAAACTATCCTATCAACATACTGACGGCATGTGCCCACCACCCATAAAATGTGACATTCGTTTCTTATGTCTGTTTAACAAAGTCACACAAACACATTGGGTAAGTGGGTCACATTGGTCAGATAGAGAATGAATGTATTGATGATGACAAAGAAACACATGCATTAAAGTCAATCTAAGTTACCGGTATCATGATTATGGTAGCAGAGATTTAAAGGATTTACATTATATAAATTAGGATAACCTGATCTGGTGAAAGGTCCCCACCACCCCAGAATCACTTAGCCCCACTCCTAAAAAGTAATAGGATTACTACTTTTATAATGGGTATAACCGGATTACACTCTCAAGTCACAACTTTACAAGGAAGCCAAAACTGTAACCGAGGGCCAAAGCAGGAATATCGGAATTCCATTGCGCTAAGGATGAAACCCATAATTGAATTGTGCATGCTCCAACCAATCGCCGAACCATATAGTTAATTTACTGAATATCATGAAAAATTAGTGTTAAAAACAATAATTTACCATTTTTCTTCAAATACATATACGGTAATTATGTATATACTGATCATAGGAAAAAAATATTAATCTGGCATTATTTTTCAACTTAAATCTCAGAATATGCCATATGAAGTTAATTTACTGAATATCATCCGAATTTGGGGGGAAAATGGCGTGGTGGTGGAATTTTACTATTTTTTAATAAAATTTGTTGAAATTAGTGTTAATAGAAAACAGTTACTGCTATTAATGATTTTTCTTCAAATATAGGAAAATAAACGATTAATCTGGCATTAAAAACGTGCAGGGATGATATTAAAGGTACATGCCCACTCAGTAGGCACAACATATTCTTTATAATATCAGAGACATTTCTGGCAAAATAAACGTTCTTTCACCATTACACCACGTATTGATTGGCATTATTATACAACTTATATCACATATAAATGTTCACACCGATATCAGAGGTGATAACCGTGTTTCCTTAGAATGTTAACAAACATTACTATTTATTCTATGTAGTTATATTTTGATGTGCAATGATCAAATTTTATAATCTGTCGAAACAATAATTTTTTCAGGTGACATTTAATTAGCATAAATAATTAAAAAATATCATTCCTCATTTGAGTATGAAAATATCCTGATACCACCGCGAGTCGCTATCAGTAAAATAAATATTACTAAATTATTTTATCTGTACATGTATATCGGGCACTCGTAATATTTAGAACCAGTGGAAAAGCGAGACAATTTAAATACACTTATTTAATTCCTATAAAGAAAATTTTGTGCCTACTGAGTGGGCCGTGTACCTTTTAAGTAAATTAATGTTATATGGCCATAAGCGGAGCAACATACACTAAGCAACAGCTGAACTGCATGTACACAGACATTAGTATATAACTAAGTTCATTCAAAATGGAAGAACCTAACCCGAATTGTCTTGCTGTCACGCAGGGCAACTTACAGCTGGAAGGCTCACAGGTTCTTTTTATGTCAACACATTCAGTTCAGTGAGATACATGTATGACTTTAAAAAATCAACTAAATAATTCAAATATCACAATTATATTCACCGAGACATTTATCTTTTTAAAACAACATGTACTTGAAAAGACAAATCTCTTAAACTGTACTTATTCACATTATTCCAACATAATGTCAGAAGAAAGTGTTCTATTTTAGTGATATTAACATAATAATTCCCCTTAATTTCACTGACTATTTAGTATTATTTATATCAAAATAATTACCATTATTCATTACGGATAATTAAAGTGAATTAAAACATACATGTATTATTGGTGTTTTTATTATTAGTGTACAACTTGCTGCATAATAATATTTGTTGTTTTGTTTACCAGAGAAATAATTTATACCTGCATTACAAATGCCATTAGTAATTACTGTTATCATTAACTGATTCTTCAGCCAAGTATAAAATACTCTGAAAAATTGACGCCATTTACGGAAAATATTGTAAAAGTATTTAATGAAATTACGCAGATGTCCGAAGGTACAAAATCACATGGCGTGTCTAGGGACCATACATACAATTCTTCGTCCCAGGCGTGTCTCATGATACATGTATATGATTTACATACAGAATACCGTTTCATTTCGACAGTGTCAGCGTAAATATTTTTGTGCATTCTTGCTGTAAGTAGCCCTGCGTGACAGCCAAATATCTGAGTAATGGAGAACCGTACTTTGCTTATGACATGGGAGTACATTATCAGTCAATGCTGGGTCGTTTGCGGATATGATGAACAAAAACTACGGTATTGGTTTTTTGAGGTAGCGGACGAATTGACCGAAATGGCGGACAATTTGACAGCGGACGATTTAACCTGATACCAAAAAAAAAAACAAGTTTACTTTTACACAGTTCAACTTTAAGTTCAACTGTCAGTTGTGGTTTTTTGATACCATTTGAAACCATTTTGATACAACCATATACGACCTCTGTAATTTATTTTCAATTATTTTGTATGCGAGTTGCCATTCCGGCCAATGTGTAGTGTTTCAATGCCATGTGTGTGTGCATTAGAAATGTTTGATGTATCGAGGCCGAAACGGAATGGGTACGAAGTGAAAACAAGTTACGAGTGGCCAGCAAAAGGTGTCCGAGAAATGGGACGCACAGCTTTTAATTACGTACCGTACACAAACAGGAGATACGTGGATTCGTTCGTCATCATGTCACCTAAGTAATAGGCATAATCCACGATGGAATGACGATATAATTTATACGCAAAATTACAATTTCCTATGGGACGTTCGTGAAACGAAATTTGTTTTTCACGGCGCAACATCAATATATTCCCAGCAATTTTACCCGCAGTCACCTTTATTTTCAAAGGTCAGTAACTGTTACGAAGTAAAATCGAAGGTTTGCATCCACTAAATGCGCAAGTTATGATCATGAGTTCACTTTCAGAATTACCTTCTAAAATGGATTTTATAAAGTGCAAGCGGGGCACGATACATGGTGGACGCCATTTTTCTTTTAAATCTTAACAACTTTTTCTTAAAGTTAAGATTGTTTTAAGAGGTGTCTTAAGTAGTATAAGGGGGTCAAAATGATACCACCACCCTCTGGAAGCCACCGGCTACGCGCGGTGCCCCCCCCCCCCCCACCACATGATGTTATCATTGTTGACCCCCTTATACTACTTGGATTTTCCTCCACTGTTCGGCGGGTATGTATGAGAAGAATGGAACGTATTTTTCATCAACCGCGAGACCATATATTTATGGCATGAGAAGATATGCCCTATTAGAGATAAGAAATCCATCGATTATACTTAGTATATATAATCACACAATGGTTCTAGTTAATTGTGCGTGGTTGAAGAAAGGTAGTCACGAGAGATGTTTTCGTACCGGTATTTACGAGTATTGCATGCATCACCGGGCATCAATGCGAAGAGGGTCCGTTTCACCTCGCCCATGTAGGCATTGCGGGGTAGGGACCAGATCCGAGTCACTGCTATGTCCACCATGCGGTGGCACTCAGGCTACGCATCGACTGGTTAGCAAGGAATTACGTGCTCGCAAGTATTATCGTTTAGTAATAATTGAAATCGGAAAGTCAGTTAGAAAAATAGAATCGATCTGATGTGTAGTTTATTTTTATAAGTACCGGTGGCGTAACGGGGCCCGAAAAAGTTTTATGTTCCGTATGGAGGGGCCGTCGGAACAGCTGGACTGTATGGTGGAGGAATCTCCTGCTGTCGTTGCAGACACGCGATTAAGCATATCACGTCCCGGGACGGGCGAGGAGATTTTTTCTCTCGTCGGCCCTCCCCTCCATGACGAGTTTTTTTTATATCTTCGTCCGCGAGAATTTGTGGTCGGGCCTTGGACCGGATTGTACCCTTTAACTCCTGATACCTTGACATCTCCTCGACAACCATCTTGAACTCGCTATCTGATATATCGTTGTCGGCTATCGCTTTCGACACGATAACGTCGATGCTGTTTTTCTTAGATCTCGCGAGAACCGCTATTCGATCGTGCTTTCGACTCTTCGGCCCACGAGTCTGGTCGTCATGCAAAGCAGTCCCGCCCCCGCCGCTACAGGACTCAAGGTAGCAGCGACCGGTGCAGCGACAACTGTTGACAATAAAGACACACTCCCCACCCCGCTTACAACGGAAGCTGAGGCTAACGCGGTGCTCACCCCCTCTAATATATTGACTGACCGCCAATATTTCTTCGCATAACCCGTCCGCGTCTCTCCCTCGTGTTGTAGAATCTGTTGTATCTCAACGATCCTGGTCATCCTAAAGGATGCCGGGTCGGCCGTCCCCGAAGGTAAGTGTGGATATAGTTTCTTGTCATTCATCATACATCAAGTTCTATTAACAGTGTAACAATAGTGGAGGAAGTTGATTGGTCAGCGATTTTTGTAACAAAGTTAATAACACTACCTGTCGAAACTTTAATTGTAGTGTCATCATCGAATATCGTAAACCCTGACCTATGCCCCGCGTGCTTGGTGATGCCAGACTTCTGTTCTACACCATTCAGGACGAGATTCACTCGGACTTTGGCAGCGGCGTGTCCGCGAAAGTTGACCGAGCAGACCGCCATTCAAAAAATCGTACCGGACACTGTCATGGTTTATCCCCCATATATGTTGCTCGCGTTGGCACCGAATGAATATTCGTAGCCCCCCTCGTTCAGTGTACCCCGCTCCTCGGCCCAAACTGTTATGACGGGTTTTCGAGCTTGCAATTCCCCTACTTGCGCAACCGCCCTAGTTAAAATTGTGCGGGACTGCGCTATGCCCCTCTCCAGCCTTCTCATTGCGGTTTCATCGTATGCTGCGGCCGCGACGGGAACGTCTCGTTCTAAGTTGGAACTACCTGGACCGTATATGCTCATGATTAATATGTAAATATATATTATGTTTAATCGGTTATTTCGAGATCGACATAAATCGGGTAATCGTTATTCAACTTTCTCGCTTGATCATCAAGAATAGAGACCGTAAATTCGTGGATATGTCCCGATTCCAAAACTTTCATCTCGGGGTGTGGGAAGTCTAAGGTCACAGTCTCCCGAAAGAAACAGTCGCTGGCTTGCACGGTTTTCAGTAATGTGCTGGGGGATCCGTCTACCATGTTGTACGATGTGTTCACCCGATCCAGGTGCACCCTGAGAGTTTTCGTGACGGCGAAGTTTACTGGGGTCGTGCCGACGTGCTTGCCCGTATCAAACATCCCATCATCGTTGGCAGGGTATGTTATTTTAAATCCTAACAGTGAACCCAACCCCGGTGAGATCCTTAAACGCCCCTTAACGGTCAATGTCGCAAGCCCAGTGGCTTACGAGATTGCGAGAGTGGCTACACCAGCAAGCTTCGACGCGACAAAAGATTGGAGATCTCCGAAACTCCAAAGACCATGAGGTACTATGGCACTTGGACTATTTATGAGTCCAGTTAGGTCTATTCTATCTAGGCGTTCGAAGTCGACGTCAACGGCAACTGATAAGAAAAACTCGAGCGTTTCAATGTTTTTCCACCCGACCGTTAACGTGATTGATCTGAGGCCTACCCTGCGTTTTTCGCAGCAGTTGTCGATCGAATTTTGAAGTTCACATCTCTCTTTTTGAACATTAGTGATAGTAGCAAACATAATAATATATTTCAATGGATACCAAAGCAATTAGCTTTAATTCTGATGCAAAGTACGCGGTCGGAGGTAAATACACGCAAAAAGACGTTGTTAACCCCCTTGTACATCCAAATATAACGGTTAGACCGGACAGTGACTTTGTCACCAATTTTTCCGACAACTTTGAACAATATAGGATGCCCAAGATTACTACGATGGAGGCCGTGAACGGGTGGAAAGCAACACCGATGCAGTTTTGGCAGAATCAGCTCAACTTCGCCGTATGGTGCGCAACAGCCGGATGCGGGGTTTCCTCTCATGACCATCTGACATCCAAGAATGTCATGCTCCGAAGTGTCTACAACTTTCATGTGTATTATACTAGGAGGATTCTCAAAGAACTAGGTATTCCACTATCTCAAGATGACACATGGAATCCCATTTCCTACACATACGACTGTAGGGCGTTCGAAAGACTGTGTAACGAATTTAACATTTCAAAAGACGAGGACTGCAGACAGAAAGCATTTTCTAACATTACTGGCCTAGGGGACGTTGTCAGTCGGAACGCCGGGAATTTTGACCCCGCGACGATGACCTTCGGGCCGGAAGTGTCTGGAGGTCGGCACTGCGGCGTCTCATCATGCATTTGGTTACCTTCGAAACGGGCTCACGTCGATTACATACAGCAGGCTGCTGAGGTTCAGGACGTGTGGGGTACATTTATGTTAGATAATGTTCTAGGGTTCACGCAGGCCGGGGTTACTCGCCTCAACGACTCCATTCGCACGTACGTCTGGGCCATCCTCGGCGCACAAAAGCAAATTCGCAGTTCTATACTGGGCACGGGAACGGCGTTTGATGCACCAAAAACAATTCTTGGCACTTGTAGAGGACGCCATCTCAGCTAAGGTGGACCTGGAGAAGGCGATCCAAAGTTATCAAGACGGTTTGCAGAATGCCAGCACCCCAGTAGACTACGTATTTGGAATAGGTCTTTATATGGCGCCGAGCAATATGATACTACGAGACGACCCGGTTGATGGTTACAATAATCAGATCGTAATCGCCACCGTCAATCAAAAAATCGGCCACAACGGGAACGTGAACGTGGATATCATCAAGCGCACCACCAACATGATCGGGTTGAACAGTGAAAGTGGAACCGATTTCATAAAACCTCAAGCACCCACCCCACCACAAAGCCCCCCATCACGTTCATTTGAACCCAGTGTTCCACCGAGTTCCGCGGTTGTTCCACCCGTAGCAATAGGACCATCAACTTCCCCCAATTCACGAATTGGAATAGGAGCGAAAACTAGTGTCACAACCCACGAGGAGGAGAAATTAGCGCTCGTCGTTGCCCTCGTGGCGCTCGGACTATTCGCGCTTTGGTTTTAGGAACTCTCAGGCGGTGAATAGTAGGAGACAGGCGATCGCCACGATTAAAGCCCAAACATTCTCGGCAAGCCATACGGCCGATTTTGATAATATAGATAGCAAGAAGGAGACGATACCCCCAATCAACCCAGGCAGCGCGGCAGCCACCTTTCCGGCTAATTTAGCCAGGAGACTGGCGAGGGCTTTTAGTTGCTTTTTTACCCACTCCTTGGCTCCGCCGGATGGCGCCGGTGCTGGAGCTGGTGTGGGTGCTGGTGCGGCACCAGCATTGACAGCTTGAAATAGAGACGATATAGATATAATTAGGGTCGATATAATCATACTGAAAGCTGCGATGATAGGTACTATCGTGACGCCCTTCTCTCTGAACAGAGTGCGAAGACGCTCACCGAGTGTCGTGTCCTCGTGCAGGACCCTCGAGATTGTTTCGTGGCTCCGACTTAATTGGCCGGAAAGTGTCTCACGGTTAGTCGAGACAACCTCCAAGCGAGCTTCTCTTTCATCCCGCAACGACCGCAGGAGTTTGTTGATCCGCACGGTAGATTCTCTATCACCATGGGCCTCCCCAAGTTTTCTTTCTTCTAGCGCGATATGTTCGTCCAGCACCGTAAGTTTGGAGATGTTATTTACCAGTTCGCCCCGGACTGTTTGCAGAACCTTATCGAGCCCCAGGAGTTCGCGAAGAGGTAACGGTGGGTCATACTTCGTGCCGTTTATTTCGTTGACCGTGGTTTCCACTGTGTTAATAGCGTCGGTGGCTATACGAGGGACCTCGCTGATATCGCTCGTTTCTATAGTGGCGGTCGTCTTCGCCAGCGTTTTTTCGGTAGACTGTAGTGTTTTTACCATTTTTTTAGGCATCTGCGACCGATCCTCGACCACTCCGAGCGAGGTCCACTCCATATCTTTTCACTGAAGAGGCCCCGAGGAACCGGTTCGGGTCGTTCTTGAACGTCAGCAACTTCCAGTTCTTGCCCCATTTAACCCACAGGTCTCCTCTTTTAGTGCTGCGGAACTCTAATGTGGCCTTGATACCGTGTTTAGACACCTCACTCTCCCACCGTTTCACCCGAGACTCCGTTTCATTGAGAGGCGCCAGCTCATTCTTGGAGATCCCCGCAGGAATCTCGGCCCCGCCCGCCCATGCCGGAGTTTCGGGTGGGGCCTCCCACATATAGCTAACATCACCAGCAGCTGAAGTTCCTGGTGTATCTATGAAGGTCGTTTCGTCGAGGTAATCATCATCGATGTCATCATCATCGAGGTAATCGTCTCGGACATCATCTCGGCCGATTTCATCCATGTCAATATCGTGACCAGCCATCGTTATAATTATGTATTAAACAAAAAAACATACGGGTTTAATATAGTTTCAATAATGTCTTCGAGTCAATACGGTCGGAAACTCAATCCATATCGCAGACTGCGTGAGCCGCTCGGGGCA
This sequence comes from Conchocele bisecta, assembly GCA_029237695.1. Taxonomy (NCBI): domain Eukaryota; kingdom Metazoa; phylum Mollusca; class Bivalvia; order Lucinida; family Thyasiridae; genus Conchocele; species Conchocele bisecta. Next base: position 48,824,989 of record CM055278.1, read on the forward strand.
AAAGGCGTGAGACAGAGTGTCGTTATTACGAACAACCCATCGACGATCGACCAGAACCAGCAGCTCTTAGTCCGTTTCCCCAACCTCGGAGCTAGCGACGTCATTATGCCGGGGACTGTTCGCCTCGCTATCACTATTTCGCTGATATCGACGGACGCGGACCGAATCATCGTTCAAAACCTGGGTCGCGCCATCGTCAAGAAGACCATGATAACGATTTCTGGTAATGAGGTGATGTCGATCGATGACAGTGACGTCTATCATTGCTACCAGGACCTGTGGAAGACGGTGCAAGAGTGCGAAAATGCGGTATATCAAGGTATTGACACCAGTCGAAATAAGAACGTAATCAGGCTTAGAATCGGGGCTGGTGACAAGACAGATAACGTTGCGTGCGACAACGCGGTCGCGGCCGGTTACGGCAACCGATTCTACATCCCGCTCGACTTTGAGTTGCTGGAGAGTCACATGCCCTACTATCAGAGTGCTTTGGCTGACCGCCTCGAATACGAACTAACGTTCAACGACTACGGCCGAGTTATAATAGCCACCGACGTGGCATCAACGTATACGATCGATAATGTTTCGCTGGAGTACGACATGGTCACGATGCCCGAACTCGCGCGATTAATCAGATCCCAGTATGCCGGGCGCGTTGCTATACTTTACGACCGAGTTCTTCGCCACCGCAAGATGACGAAAGACAAAAGCGACACATTGCGAAATATTAACGTCAACGTACCCGCCCGCTCGATGAAAGGAATACTGATGCTGTTCGAGGAGGGTCGGTTCGCGCTCGGTGCTAGAAAAACCGACAAATTCTATAACCCCAAAATTACAAAGGTCGAGGTGACGATCGAGGGAGTCCCCAATCAACTCTACAGCGCGGGTCTTCGCGCACACCAGCAGTGGGACGAAGTCAGAAAGCAGTTTGCTTCTGGCTCTAAGCACTCCCCGGAGGTTGCCGCGGTTGCCAAAGACCTGCGGCTCTCGGACGTCTCCCTCGCGGAATTCCTTACTTCCAAGTACGTGCTATGGCTAGACATGCGATCCAGCGACGACTACCAAATGCACGGTAGTGGACGCCAAGTTGAGAACGCTAGCGAGGGTGTGACGATCCAGAGAGCCAAAGAGGCGGACGGTGCTGGCGTATTGAACGTGTACTTATATATAATTACAGATGCGCAACTCAACATCGAAGATGGCCGATACGTCTCAGCTTTATACTAAAACTCTACAATTTACCAATTGGTGATGCCCACTCTGCCATAATATGTGGGCAAACGGTTTTCATCCTGGACTATCATATCGTGGTGCCTTTCGACACATTGTGATCCTGTGTCCCACTGTGCGGCACAACGAGACTTATCAGCGGCGCCAGTGGATATGGACCGACCCTGAGATATACGTTATTGACCCCGGCGACAGGCTTCACGATTGGCTGCGTGGTTTATACCAAAGATTCAAAGGTGAGCCCACCCTATACGTGATTGACGACTGCTCGGCCAAGACGGCGATGACCAAAAAGAAGGACATGCTATCCGAGCTCGCATTTTCTGGCCGTCATGCGAGGCAAAGCGTATGGATCTCCACTCAAAAGTACAACGCCGTCCTCAAGGATCTGCGCGAGCAAACGAAATCGGTCGCCCTCTTTCACTGCAAGGACCGAGACTCATTCGATGACTGTCTTCGAGAGAACGACGTTATCCCAACGCGCGAGGAGCGCCTGGAGGTTCGACAGATGCTTTCGGAAACTAAGCACGCCAAGCTTCTGCTAAAGACCGATCAACCAACTGCTTATAAAGTTATTAATTAATTAATTTTCAGAAAATTGCAAAGTAATAAGCAATTGCTTAACAATGCTGAACAATGCTGAACAATGCTGAACAAATGCTGAACAAATGCTGAACAAATGCTTAGCAATGCTGAACAAATGCTTAACAATGACGAACAAATGTCGAACACATGCTGAATAAATGCTGAGCAATTGCTGAACAATGTTGAACAATGCTTAACAAATACTTAGCAATGCTGAGAAAATGCTTAACAATGCTGAGCAATTGTTAAGAATATGTTGCTCCGCTGCGAGCTTTGTTGCGAGCATAATGGTGATCATAAGTATCGGGTGGTGTGCTCGGCAATATGTTAAAGTTATGAGACTTGTAAGAATAGTTAAATTAATTTTAAGAAAATTAGCAATAATGAACTGCGACGAACTTCTCGATCAGCTAATGAAGAAACCTCAACGCCGACTATCCCCAACTCCAATCGCGAATTGGGAGGAACTGAAACCTCAACTCCGTTGATCCCGACAGATGGAACACCTGTCGGCACGAATTAAAATGAAAACGCGGCGCGACGCGAGCGGCTAGCTGCGCTTGTTGCTGGGGGACAATCGGAGCATTATCTCGGTAGGCGTCTCTCAGTTTGTCAGGTGGATAAGATGCCAGATGTCGAGATCGATAAAATGTATGCGCGATACGAATCTAGGTTAGGTGCGGAGATGACAAAAACTCTTGGATCGGCGGCTATTCATGTGTACGCTACAGCTGTTAGTATACTTCTCCCTATACCAAACACCGCGGGGTTGATTCGCGATCTAGAGACTGACCCTTTTATAGGACACACTCGTAGAACAGCCTGCTGCTCAATTTATCACAAGTTTGGAATGTACTTAGCTCCGCTGACAACCGCGTTGACCACGGGTAAACACTGTCAATTTGGACATATATGCCCACTAACTATAAGCCCTAATATTAATATTATAAATGATGACACAAGACACACCTGCGAGAGTGACGGAACAGCAATCCCAGATTGCACCAACTCCAACAGGGTTGGGGTTGAACCCGATTGCAGCACTTCCAACTCCGATTGATCCTCCAACGGAACCGCAATCCCCGATTGCTCCAACACTGTTTAATCCGGTTGCACGACATAAAAATCCAAAAAGACAGGCAGCTGGGCGAGCAGCGGCTGCCACACGAAAAGCTAAACAAGATAAAATACTCGCCGATCTTCGAGAGGCCAAACGGTTGTTGCAATCGGAGACAGAGACAGCAAAACACCCGGTGGCAGCTGTCTCTCCCCCAATTGACGAATTGGAACCGATTGCTCCCAATCCTGATTGGAAAATCGTCCTGTGGGTTGTTGGTGGTGGTCTGTCGATTGTGGGCACCCTGTATGTGCTTTACCGTTTCAACAACAGGTACCCCCTATTACACCAATCGGGATTGAAAAAACAACCCCCAACACTGTTGGATGCGGTTCCGAAGAAAGTTACGAAACACCAATCGCAATTGGATGCGCCCCATTTAAACATTGATCGCGATCCCTTTTATATGCAATAATTATAATGGCTGAACACGATGGTAAAATGATAGTGAATGCGCTTTATCACGCCGTGGTGATATCGGGTCTCAGTATGGTGTTTGCTCGAATATCAAAGATGGCCTTCGGGGGGCCCGCTCACAAATTGGACTTCAATGTGAAAGACGTAGAGCTCGTGACATTGGATGTAGCGGCCGCAGTTTGGACCCGAGATTATCTAATTAAAGCTGGAATTCTACCCGTTGATATATGGAAATAATGGCTTCGATCGGAATAATGATAGGTGGTGCACTTGTAAACGCATTGGCGTTCAGCGGTAGCAACTTTATATTCTAGAAAATGAGAAGCTCGAACGTGGATGAGGAGCGCAAGCGTCACGATTTAGCTGTAGAACAACTCAATAGCGCAAAGGAAGCATGGTCGAAAAAACGAACCGCCCATCTGGACTGTGTCAACGAAGAGCTTCGCCGCGAGAATCACGCCGCGCAAACTTCCCAGGACGTTGAAGAAGCCAACCGCGAGTACGCGCTGGCATATCCACAGAAAAGTCTCGGGCCGTTGGATCGCGAGTCCCAACTTTCAGATTTCTATGTACCGTCAGAGGTCCAAAAAGACCGCGAGATCGCGTTCATCGCCGTGGGAATGAGTGTGGTGGGTCTCGTCGGCTACTATATTCAATCGAGATTTCAAATTAATTAATTTTATAATTATTTTAAAAATTCTTTTATAAATAATATATATATATAACGATGTTAGTTGACGAACTTTATTTTGCTATGATCGATGTAGGCTACACTGCCCTTAAACACCGTATAGCTGGTGCAAAGAGTATGATTAGTCTGGCCCGAGATTCTCTCGAGACGTGGCGCGAGAACGAAAAAGCGGCCACCCTTTTCGCAAAGCGGATGTTAGATTCCTCCACCAATCCTGGGGGATTGGACTCCCAATCGAGATTGGATGAATCAGATTTTCCCGAGTTCCTTCAGAACTTAACCTCCAATCGTGATTGTACTTCCAACAAAGGTTTATTATTAACGACGCAGTTACCAGACGATATGGCGAGGTCATGTTGGAGATTGTCCGATCTATTAGAATACATCGCATACGATGGACACACGCAAACTTGATACCAAACTATCGGTTCGCCTAACACGCAAGCTAGTGAACACATATTACAGCCCCCGCGGCTACTGGAAGGGCCTCGCGGCCATCAAGAACCTCGCCGCGGCGACCAAGGTTTCCGAAAACGCTGTCAAGGAATGGCTCAAGAAGCAGGCCATCTGGCAGATCTATTTACCCGCGCCTCGCAGTATTCCGCGGCCGAAATTCGACGTGCCGGTGCCTAACCAAGTTCACCAAGCGGATCTCCTGTTTCTCCCTCACGATCGCGTCGGTCACAAAACGTACAAGTACGCACTGACAGTCGTTGACGTAGCGAATATTTTCCCGAATATATAAAAGGAATCCTCTCAAATGGCCGAATCTTCTCCAGGTCGATCCCGGCCGCGAGTTCATGGGCGCGGTCTCTCAGCTGTTGGCTAAACACAATGTTTCTGTCAGACGCGGCCGCGTCAACATCCACCGGGACCAGGGAATCGTGGAGCGATTCAATCGAACCCTGGCTGAGAGACTGTTCGGTCACCAATACGCCAAAGAATTTGTAGACCCTCATACGCAATCGACCGAGTGGGTGGCCAGGCTGCCCGCCGTGGTCTCCGCACTGAACAGCGAGGCGACCAGATTGATCGGTAAGAAACCCGTAGATGCCATCAAGTCTAAAAAGGTGACAAGCAAGCCCTCTGCCGTCTCGCGCGGGCAACCCGTTGGCTTAGAGGAGCAACGGCTTCCATCTGATGTTGACGTCTGGTACCTCTATCAACCGGGAGAGCTCGAAGGTGGCAGCCGCCGCGCGACTGATCCCGTGTGGTCTCTCAATGTATATCATCTGGATCGATCTATTACCAAACCCGATGAGCCCGCGCTCTACTATTTGACTGATGGTCCATCTCGCGGGTTTGTTCGCGAAGAACTTCTTATGGTACCTTCTGACACCCAGCTGCCCCCGGATCGTCAGAGTCTTTAGTATTCTCCCCTTTTTCAGAGTTCTTTTTTTTTTACCTATCCTATAGGCTCGGTGTGTAGCCCGTCTTCCATCACTCTCCTCTTGTCGTAGTACGCCGACAAACCCAACTTCTCCTGCTTGTACGTCTTCATCACCCCTTTAACCATTCGGAATCCCCTGTTCTCCGCCATATTCCTACCCCCTTCGAGAGCACTCTTGTACCTTCTCCAAGTCAGATCGTTAGATCTCTTCGACATCCCCTTGGCTGAGTGCTTAGATTTTCCGTCACCGCTCACGTAGTAACACTTGCTACACAGAGCGATGGCTGTAACTCCCTCGAATTCCAGCTTGAACAGTCCCGGAGTTCTGTTGCTCCACGCGTCCCACGCCAACCACTCGGCCTTCTCCTTGTTGAACTTTCTCTTCATCTTCTTTCTCACCACGGCCGCCAGCGTCTTCTCCGACAGCGCGAAGTACATGCTGTCAGTGTCTATCTGTATAAGTTCGAAATCTCCGCGATCCACGTACTTGTCCAAGAAGTCGTAATAGAACTCGAGCATCCGGAGCTTGGCCAACTGGTAGACCGCTATGCCACACTGAAACGGTCTGTTGATCACCACTCGAGTCTTTCTGCTCGATATCTCGTAAGCCTCCCCAATCTCCTCCAGGTCTTCGAACCACGCCGACCTCAGTGCCCGGTCGACAGTCTTCTCATCCTTCGTATATGTGGTGTTCATGTGTTCTCTCTGTGCCTCTATCAGCTTGCCACAACACGCGTTGCCAACCAGTTTGAATATCTCCGCCAACACCGCCTTGCTCTTGTCGACGTCCCCGTCCGTCTGGCAGCGGTGACCTCTTTAACGAACCATTGAAACGGTTTGCCGGGCGTGTAGTCTATCACCCTATACACCGCCTTGACAATCAGACCGTGCTCCAGATACCACTTTAGCAGCGGGGAGTATATGATCATCTTCTTGGCGGACATTGCCCCCACGAGCTTTCTCTGTCCTTTGACCCTTTTCCTCCCGGTCCTGGCCAGGTAGTCCTTCATGTGCTGCGGAACCTCGGTCGAGTCGACTTTTCGATTAACGAACAGCGGTGACATTTCCGAGAAATTGTCTCTCAACGTTTCCGGTACCTCTATATCCAACTCCGCAAATCCGAACCACTTTTCACTCCTGACCTTCCTCACAAAACGGTCTATATACGACTGTCTTTCCGGGTCGTCACACGTCCATATCGTCACCTCCCCGCACGGCATGTCTTTCGACAGAGTAGACAGGTACAGTGAATTGGCGTCGTACCCCATCACCGCCTTGCACATCTTCTCCTCCCGACTACCTACCTGACCCCTGATCGTCGACCTGCCAGCCTCTGCGTATCTGGAGAACACTATGGACGGACCACCGACCAATCCCTGCTTCATCATCTCGTAAGTTTCAGACTTCGGCGACCACAGCTCGGGCGTATCCGCCTTCCCATCGATCGACCCGCGGAGTAGGTACTGAAGGGAAACACCGGGCAGAGACACAGCATCCTTGAGTATATCCACACCTCTTCCCCTGTAGAACTCAGTCATTTTAGTCAGAGCCTCCAGGAACGGTCCTACATCCAAGTCGTTGTAGTGTTGCAACCATTCCTTGAACGTCTTCATCCCATTTTCTCGGAATACCTTCTTACACTCTTTCCACTCGGACTACGACAGTAGGAACTCACCCTTCAACTTCGAGTACCACTCGGGATAGTCTGGCAGACCCGGATGGTCGAGCTTGTCCGCACTATCGAACCACTCGTATGGGAAATGAGACTTTATCGTTTTACAGTCGTACGCCTTAACCCACCGGTCATACGTGGTACCGGGTCCCAGATACTGTATGATGTCGATAAATCTAAAGTCCGGGGTAAACAGAAACATCGTCGTGATGGCTCTCTTTCCGACCATCACCTTATTCACGGTGGCCGCCAACTTCTCTACAAAATACTGCCTGATGAGGTTCAGGTCGTACCTGCTACAGTTGAACCCCACCACCGGGACTTGGTCAATCCAAGAGACGATCTTTGCTTGCTGAGACTCCGATAGCATATCTATGTCGGCCGGCTGATACGTCTTCCTAACCCCCTCCCTGATTTCCTTGCCTCTCACCTGTAAGCTCGGTCATGAATTTCTCGACTAGCGTGTCAGGATCTCGTTCGCAGATGTGGGCTATCCCTTCATGCATCGTATCCCCCAACGACACCGATATAGGAACGTGCTCGACCTCGAAGGTCAGGTCTTTGGTGGGTCGCGTGATTTTCGACTTGTCGAGATACGCCTCGAAGTCGTAGACTATCTGGTGAGGGTACAGAGTCGTCTCCTCCTCGCGCGGCGGTAGTTGATAGTGGGTATTCCCCTCCATCAACCACTCGTACTCCCACATCACCACCAGCTCGTAACTCGCCTCCCTTATCTTGGCGTCTTGAATTTTCGTCCTCCTGTACAGCGATCACGCGTTACCTCTCCTGCAATGCCTCGGAAACCCGTGCCAGTAGCATCCGTGAAACTGAAACACGGTCTCGGTCTCGTGACAGTAACCGTCGACCGGATCGTCGGCCACCAACCTCTCTCCACCGTGACCACATCTCGCGTGATGTATGTGCTTTCCCACTCTCTCCTCTTCTCTGCTCAACCATTGAATCGACATCGCGCTCGCTGACCCCTTGGGATAGAACGCCTTCTCGTAAGCCGAATGCGGTCTATATACCCTCTTACCTGGACATGACACCACGGTCTTCCCACCCATACAGGTGGTCGTGTGCCTGTGCATGTGACACGACTTTATGAACTTTTGTTGACATCCGGTGCACCCGTAATCGTTCGTCATCTTGCGGAGGTTCGTTATGAGAAACGAGTGACCTCCAAACATTCCTATCGTCATGATATTCTCCCCAACCGCGTCGTAATTTGCCGGAACCTTCATGAGGTACCACACTCCGTTGTCAGTGGTCTCGTAAACGCGAATGCCCATCTTGAAGTGCTCTTCGACCTTCTTAATATCATCCAGGGGAAAAAATGCACCGGCTTCTTGACGAGATGCCACTGAGCTCTACTTAAAACTATCGCATAAACGCATTGTTCGTCTAGTAACGGCTAGTAAATTTCTTGCGCCGGTTAATAGATGAAAATGTGTTTATGCATCATATGAATGTAGCTGAATGGTAATTCGTCAAGAATCCGGCACCTAATTTAGACGTGAAACATGTTACGCCTATGCGCACACGTAAATGTGGGTGAGACAAAAATCGCCCTTACATGACCTTTACGTCACACTGGCTACACACACATGTATATCGTTGGCAAATAAAACCTTAGTTTCCCCGTTCACTTTGCATACTTAATGGAAACTTCGCTAGATTGTTTTGATGATACGTTTCCGATTGTTGTTACCATAGTTACCAGACAGACAATGCCATCACGCAAGAAAAATTAGCGCGCGTATAAGACAATATAATACCGAGTTTACAAGCTAAACAATTATCATTATCTCTTATAATGTTCGATTACATTTTGTCGTCTGCTGTTTATTTTTCATTTTCTAATTTTATCAATGAAATTACAGTGCATGAGAATCGTCTCCAAAGGAAAAGATTATTATGTGATGCCCAAAACATTTTAATGAAATAAAACAATATTGAAAACAAATAGCAGACGATAATATTTATTGCCCGCCTTTGAAATGTTAAAGTGACTATCGGCTGTATTCCAAACTCAGTTAACTCCTCATTAAGGACCCGTTTGACACATACCACTAATAATATGACAAACACATGCATACCATTTGGTGCAAGGTGATGGGGAAACATCAGGCGACAGCGTGCTATGCCATGTTTTCATGAGATGTATATACAAAGTCTGATATATGAAGGGTTTGTTGACCCTTTGTTAAAATGTTTCAGAATTCAGTAAATACTGTAACAGTAAGAACAATGCACAGTGCTGTGTAAATATATACCTGTTTACCATACATACTGTATCGATTTCAGTGACTTTTAAGCAGTTATCTGAGCATATTTTCAATACTGTCTACTTGCCTGCTATGCGAGTAACTACGGCTTTTACCTGTGTCAGATGAACTTCTAATAATAGACAGTGCATCAGTTTGACATTTTACACATGTAAAAAGTGTCCATTGTTTATTTTGTGAGTATGTAGTATGCTGAAATAATACTTATATGACGTTGTCGTCCTATACATCTGGGACGTATTGCACCAAATTGTATTAGATGTGCTGCCATACTATTGGCTGTACGTGCCAAACACTCCAAGTGGTAAAACTGTCCGATAGCATGCACAAACTAAAATGGCGGAGATGGCAACTCAAGATATTCAGTCAAATGTATGATTCTACTACATTTGAAACAAAATGTCATATTCTATATAGCCGGTCCTTAATTACATAACGGTTATAACTTGTCTCAAGTGACGGCTGTTTCAAGTAGGGTTATTTCCAGTCGGGTTGGTATTCACAACCGCGAGTGCGTGTCTAGTCACCTCGCGCGAGTGAGAGATTCTCGAATGGCCGGCGACCTGACTTGAACATGTCTCAAGTGTACATTTGTCTTCTCTTATCGCATCGTCGTTTTGCCTATTTTGATTTCGAAATATACAGTACATATATATATTTCTCCAATGCGCGACAGATATTGCTAAAATTAAGTCAAGTTATATTCACACCACATATTTGTTCGTGGGTATTTTGTCTGCCATTTTTTAAAGAAATAACATTTCTTTCTTCTGTGAAACGATATTAATTTAGCATAATAAACGACTAATTGTGGCACTTATTACAGCGTTTTTTACGTGCAAAACGCAACATCGACATATTCGCGTTTTCCATAGAATAAGGCTCCAGTTTTGTTTGAGCAAATCAAGTTGCTCAAAATAGCGACCCCATATGCATAAGGAGGGTTATGAAAAATTCAGACTTCACTTGACTATGAAAATTATCATAATATTTTATCACATTCTAGGAACAGACATTAGGAACAGGCATTCAGTATACGACATAGCATACTATCTCTGCGATCTCCTTTGCCTTCAAGCGTTGTGAAATTGTTCATAAGAATTTCTCAGCAATCACCAGTGCAACCACCGTTGTGACTCACATATTGAAATTACTATGAACATTTTCATAACATTCTGTTCTGAGACAAATTTTCATAAAATGTACTATCGCTCTCGCTATGAAAATGTTGATAAACCTGACTATGAAAATTCCGGACCAATGAAAATTTTCATAAAGCGTAATATCACTCTCACTATTAAAATTTTCATAAAATGTAAAATACCTCTTGCCATGACAATTTTCATAAAGCATAATATCACTCTCACTATCATATTTTTCCTAAAATGTAATATACCTCTCGCTATGAAAATTTTCATAAAGCATAATTTCACTCTCACTATGAAAAAAATCATAAAATGTAATATACCTCTCACTATGAAAATTTTCATAAACCGTTCTATCACTCTCACATATTGCTATGAAAATTACTGGTTTCAGACAAATTTTAGTCGCTATGAAAATTTTCATAAAACATACCATCGCTCCCGCATATTGTAGCCACTATGAAAATTCTCCTAACATTCCCGTTCTCAGACAAACATTAGTCGCTATGAAAATTTGCATAAGATTTCCGTTCTCTGACAATCATTAGTAGCTAAATGAAAACTGTTCATAAAAGTCACTATGAAAGCAACAAGAGCTGTAGGAGAACAGCATAGCTCGACTACGAGGGTTGTCGATGTACACATAGCTTCACAAACAAGGTGGCCGCGGCCTGCATAAAAACCTTAACCAAGGTTGACTAAAAACCTTAACCAAGGGAAATTAAGTAAGTAATTCAAGGTTAAATGTAGGTCAATGTCAGATATAGGTCAGGGGTTATTGATGTACATCACTAGGAGATGAAGTTTTCCAAGTATGGTTGCTGTAGGACCAGGAGTATTCCATATACAAGCTTGACTAAGCATTTCGCCACGGAAGCGGTATCGCGCCTGCCGAGGCATTTGACCGTGAACATTACAAGTAAATACATGACCTTGACCTTGAAAATTTGGATGTGCGGGTGTGCGTAATGAAGCATCATCCCTAGACAAACATTTATGTGAAATAGTATCAAAGTTTGGCAAGGGGTTAAAGAGATATTGTGAAAAAACAATAACTTTAACGCATTTCTGTTACAAAACTGGTGAACATTAAAAGTAAATAAATGACCTTGACCTTGATAATTTGGATGTGGGGGTGTGCGTAATGAAGCATCATCCATAGACAAACATTGATGGGAAATAGTATCAAAGTCTGGCAAGGGGTTAAATAGATATAATTGTGAAAAAAGCAAGGTTGAGTGAAAACCTTAACCAATGGGAATTAACTACTAAGTAATTGAAGGTTAAATGTAGATCAAGGTCAAATATAGGCCAGGGTTTGTTGATGTACATTACTAGGAGATGAAGTTGTCCAAGTATGGTTGGTGTAGGGCCAGGAGTATTCCATCTACAAGCTTGGCTAAATACCTTAACCAAGGGGAATTAAGTAAGTAATTCAAGAGGAAATGTAGGTCAAGGTCAAATATAGATCAGGGGTTATTGATGTACATCCTATGAGAAAAGGTTGTCTAAGTATGGTGTATGCACAATAGTATTCCATGTACAAGCTTGACTAAAAACCTTAACCAAGGTTGACTAAAAACCTTAACCAAGGGGAATTAAGTAAGTAATTCAAGGTTAAATGTAGGTCAAGGTCAAATATAGGTCAGGGTTATTGATGTACATCCCTATGAGAAAAGGTTGTCCAAGTATGGTGTCTGTATGCACAATATTATTCCATGTACAAGCTTGACTAAAAACCTTAACCAAGGTTGACTAAAAACCTTAACCAAGGGGAATTAACTAAGTAATTCAAGCTTAAATGTAGGTCAAGGTCAACTATAGGTCAGGGGTTGTTGATGTACATCACTAGGAGACGAAGTTGTCCAAGTATGGTGGGTGTCGGGCCAGGAGTATTCCATATACAAGCTTGACTAAAAACCTTAACCAAGGTTGACAATAAACCTTAACCAAGGGGAATTAACTAAGTAAGTCAATGTTAAATGTAGGCCAAGGTCAACTATAGGTCAGGGGTCGTTGATGTACAGCACTAGGAGATGAAGTTGTCCAAGTAAGTTGGGTTTAGGGCCAGGAGTATTCCATATACAAGCTTGACTAAAAACCTTAACCAAGGCGTGACGGTCACGTCGACGCCGACGCCGACGCCGACGCCGACGCTAACGCCGACGCCGACGCCGGGGTGACTACATACGCTCTAACTATTCTTCGAATAGTCGAGCTAAAAAGCACATACATGTAATGAGGTCAATATGAAAAGGTTCATAATATTATCGTTCTGAAACAAGCATTTGTCACTATGAACTTGGTCATAAAATGCAGTTAGGTTTATTAATTGTTCAAAAAATATGTCAAGTTAACGGACTCTCTGAATTATACCATAACTGCGGCAAGTGTATTAAACATTCTTGTCAAATATTAGTTAGTTGGTTAGTGATTGAAACAGCTATTGTAAGCAGAAATAGGACATAAATGTGACTGTGACAGGGGCAACATTGGTTGTTTATGCGATTTATGTGTAGTTCCTGATCAAATATGACACCTATTTTGGCTAATAACGATATACAATATATGTTGCTTTAGAAACATGACGGGCGTTTCATTCATGGAATAGCGAACGGTGTAGACCATGACCAGACTACACGGATGTGCATACTACGCTGGTGGCATACCCCATAAGCCCCGTTTTTCCAGTCTCATCCGCAAATACAGTGGTTATACGCAAACAATGAATAAGCACTAAACCTTGTATTTTCATGTGGGGCATGCACAATAAAGCAGACTGTCTAGACATACATGCTAAACAGTTCAGTGAAATCGACCTTAAACAGCCGGACATGGTGTTCTAATTCACATGTATGCACATGTGTCGTTACCAAGTATCATTTGTCTTCCTTACACATCAAATAGATTAACGTATTCCTGTATTGTCATATCGTCTGAATATATAAACAAACGAGTTAAAAGGTGACCATACTATATACATGTATGACAAACATTAAGTCATGATTGGAAACAGTGAAACCTAGAAACAAAGTCCCAAATAACAAAGGAATTTCCCCTTAAATATAGAACACATATGAAATTCAACACGCGCAAGTGACGTCCATCTTTCAGTATGTATACATGTAGGTACGATTATCTCTAAGCAAAATTAAATAACGTATACATGCCTGAGTAAAATCCAGTGTTCCGCAGTCAAAACGGAAAGCGAGATATACCGCTGAAATTATAGTGCCAGTCAGGGTCGGTTATCTAATTAATGGGTTCATACGTTCAGTCAGCCAATCAGATGTTCCATAATATTCGCGGTAAAAACGATGGGGGCGGGATTAAATGCTGCGCGGTTATTCATGTCTGGATGCATGACTAACCCTTACCATGCTGAATTCTTCTTTGTCGTCTGCCTTTTAATTTTAGTTTTACACCGGTCTCGGTAGAGCCGGTGGCATATTGTGTTTGAACTGTGTATCATTGTGTCCGTCCTTCTCCAGTTCGCTGTTGTTTCGAAAATATATCTGCCACCCTGTGGAATTCGTGTGCCGACAGGCCACATTTTCTTGTACGTAATGAAAACCTGGTTTGTAAGCACCTGATAATTGTCTCCAGTGTAGACAATTATCATGTGCTGTCCAACATGTGCATTGTTAAAACATATCTGAAAAAATACGAAGCAGACGATACTCTCCGGTGTTGGCCTTTTAAGAGTTAATTATAAGTTTAGTATTGTTTCACTATAAGACACGTGTATGTAGACACATGTAATGGGGTAACACGCATACAATATTAGTTCTGAGTACATAACTCTAATTGAATTTAATTACTACACTGCATTACATAAACTGTATGACGGAGTAGTCCTTCCAAATTTGCGTTTGTTTCATTTCTACTTCGTGGAAAGTGACATAACAATCTTGCTAATACACACTTTCTTAGGTCAATTTATGATAATAGTTTTGTGTTATGTTGTAGAATTGTTTCTAAAAAACAATATAGCGGATTATGAACGTCAACGCCCCGCAGGTTTTCCCTATATTTTAGTCCGCGAAACGTAAATAAAATTGTTGACCGTGGTGTAGCCATATAGTGCATCATGTGCAGCTAATACAAAATGTGACGATACCCTACCGGGATATGGTCCCAAAACGTTTACACAAGTAATCAACGGATCGTCATGTCGCAGTCACACTGCACTGGCAATCATACATTGCGGATATTATTATATTATCACTAGTAAATTGAATTACAATGGTACCACATGTGTTATAATTCTCATGAGAAGATTATAATAAATGCAATGCACCAGATAACCATATGTAGGCGATTCTCATGTGCAGTACTCTATGACTAAATTTATTAAAAATCGGTGCATTCACTTAGCCTATAAAACATGATGAAGAAGAAATGTTAGCGCTTTCGCGAACTTAACAGTGGGGCAAATTTATTTTAATTTCTGCTTCCTTTCACACAGCTTCTCGATAATCGTTAAACTAAAGCACCACCAGGCGTGCTTCGTTGTCTTCTGACAACTCTTGTTACCATATCCATTGATACGCATTTTCCAAAGATGATGCGCCAGATAGTACGATACTATGATAAACAGTGTTCCGTTAAGGCCATCGTAATATCGCTATCGGGTCGATACAACGAGATCACAACAGTACGATGCCTATAGTACGATACTACGATGACGATAGTACGATACTACGATGACGATAGTACGATATAATATCGTAGTGTTGTCATCGTACTATCGCGGTTTCGCGTTATCGTCATTGTGGTATCGTACTGTCGTCATCGTAGTATCGTACTATCGTCATCGTAGTATCGTACTATCGTAGTATCGACCCATTAGCGATATTACGATGGCCTTAACGGAACACCGTAATTTCCGCAACATGCGGCATGTTTACACTATCCAGTAATAATGTGCATAAGAGTGTCACATAAATCGTACCAACCCATAGCAGGGTGCCCGAATTGCGCGATGGAAATACGCGTGAGTAATTAACACAGGTCGATGTGCACCAGCCTGCGAGTGATATTTGGAAATCGGGTGATGATCGGCAAGGAGATAAGAATTCGTAGAAAACTAACTTGATCCCGTTTACTGGATCTACTTGACACAGATTAAATTACGATTAAATAGAAATATATTGTCTTATGTATGATCGGATCTTGTATGCTAGTTACATTTGCAAGCAGTGTACGTAGTTCCTGATCAAAATGTACATGTACAATCAGGGATGCTACGATGACATAATACGATATAATTATGGCAATAGTATAACGATATAATATCGTAATATCGTCATCGTCATCGTGCTATCGTGATATCGCATCATCGTTATCGTGTTATCGTTGTATCGACCCGATATCGATATTACGATGGCCTAAACGGAACACCATACTGTTAAGCTGCCATATAGCGGTTTACAATAAGAATGTCGGATAGTAATGACCACCATTGTCCTATATATCGTGACTTGACTAATGACTTATTGTTTGGAGACCGAGTGTATGAGCTTGCACTTCATACTAAGCTATTCAGCTTCTTAGGTCCATTAGCTTAAGAGAGAAGCCGGCAACTCGTAATTACCCACAATCCTTACTTCACTGGCAATTTTGAGTCTCTATGAACATTTTATTTTTCAAGCAAGGTTATCGGGCAATTACGAGTTATCGGTACCCATTCACAGCTGGGTGGACTGGAACAATGTGGATGAAGTGTCTTGTATCGTCATCGTGCTATCATGATATCGCGTCATCGTCATCATAGTGTCGGGTTATAATAGTATCGACCCGATAGCGATATTACGATGGCCTAAACGGAACATCATGTATTTATACTAATGTTAAACTGCCATATAACGGATTACCATAGGAGAATCACATAGTAATCACCATTTTCCTACATTTAAACCCATATATTCTGATAATGTTCGCTAAATATTTCGGGCAGTGTTGTTTATTCCATGAATAATGATTCCCCAAGATATTTGTGTAGTATTTTCAACCGCGGCCTTTGGTATTAAAATAAACGCATTATTGTGAAATTTCAGCAACAAACTATAGGACCACCAGAGAAAGGGCTGTTTGAAAGATGATTTGCTGACATATTACTATATTTAGTAAATGCGAAGTCAATGCACAGAATTGTGAACTGTATGTGACAATACGAGTCTCATGAGAGAAATGCATGTGAAATTTGAAGAAGTGCAGAGGAAGGAAACATATTTGATAACAAACATACCCCGAATCTGATATTGTACTGTGTGTGTCATGCGTACGTGTATGCTTGTATATTGGTTTTTGTTTAACGTGCCGAAAGATGACTATGCTACTCGCAATACATTACAATATGCGTTTTACCAATCCGATACACATTAGACACATGTTAGATGCCGGGCAAAATCATAATTCGGCAGCACGAAACCCTGGGGCCATCACATGATGTCTGGTTTATAGAGGTTTACTTAATGTTTGACGCTAGACCTTCACATAAAATATACATGTACATGTATTTACCTCAGTATACCCCCGGCATACGGAGTATGTCGAGGGGTATATAGTTTTCGTTATTCCGTCCGTCCTTCCGTCCGTTCGTTTGTCCGTTTGCTCGTCCGTCCGACCACGTTAACGTGTTTGGGTACCAATTATCTATATAACCGTAAGTCGAATTGGCCCCAAAGTCCATATACTTCCTTATAATCATCCATATTTTCAGTCCATACCGCACTCATGCGGCCTTCATATCAAAGGTCAAGGTCAAATTACTTAGAAAGTTGCGTCGGTAATTTGCCTTAATAATTTCGGGGACCCATTATCTCTGTAACGGTAAGTCCGATTGACTTCAAACTTTATATACTTCCTTATCATTATCCATATTTTTCCAAGGTCAAGATCAAATTACATGTACTATAAACTTTTGCGTTAACGTATTTGTTTACGGTCAAGGCTGCGGCCGGGGGTATACGTGAGCCTCTGCTCACGTTCTCTAGTTTAATAATATACATATACATATGTATCTCAAAAATTGACCAAAACTGAGTAACATATTTGAACATGTCGATATAATTATATTTACGTGTATTTGGCATATTACTTGTTCCATGCATAGTCATTGTGTCATAGATATGTTCCTCATGTTGTCTACATGTACGTATATGAGCTGCGTGAATAAACGAATTTTATTGAAAAAAAATGTGTTCATCTGTTCACATTTTCTTAGCTAAGACAGATCAATTGACAGGTCAAAACATGGTCAGCATTTAACTAGCCAATTTTATGATTTATGCACATTACTGCTATGGATATAGACTATGCTGGCTTTCACTACTTTTAATTGGTAAGAACTGGAGCAGTATGGTGGGAACATCCTGCATATTAAATTACCCGACAAACCCAATGCGCCTGAACCGGGATATGTACCATCTGGTACCTCTGCAGTACAGTGTCGGTGTATATGTTATGCGTGGCGAACATGGCGAATAATAATATGGTGCGTGTATATAACCCCATGTGGCTGTCAAGTACCAATGTTAATGCAATTACATACACATGTATTGCGACCGTTGTGTACGGATAATGATACAACAGGGTCAAATGGATGATCTGTGAAATAAGGTAATGGTGAAATAAGGTATGATTATCAAAAACTTGATCATGGCCTAGGCAAGTCACAAGTTACAAGTTTGTAAGAGTCTTTCCAGTTAGAGTCCAGTATGCCACCGGGGAATATCCATGATTTAGGAAAATACTTTCTAGTTATTTTCACGAATATGTGTGCACGCGTAATGAGCGAAAATAAAAATTACCACAAAAAAAAAACACATAAAAATTACAACTTTACAGTGCTTGTATATGCCCACACTCTATGAGAGAGGTGGCAGGAGTTTTGTGCTTTCAATTTCTGGCTATCTGACAGATTGTTGTTTCATGTATTTCAGTATTCAATATCATAATGCATGCAGTTACAACATTTAAAAGCCATGTATTTACATTACTATTGATGTTTTATGTAACGTTACCGATATATCTACTTAATTATTATATAATGCATGCACCATGAAATAGCAAGGCAAAACTAGAAAGTATGTGTGTATTTACTTTAGTTAATGGTGGATAATGGCCTGCCAACAGCTAAGGTCAATTTAGGCCAGTCAACTGGGTCGAATCAACTATTTCACCTGTATGGATGGGGGTATGGGTGGGGGAATCCCAAAATCAGAATCGAATAAGTTTAGTAAAAATGCAAATTTAGCCCTGACATTATCATACATGTATGTTGATCTGGTACCGGGTCCTCACCATAACAGAGTCACTTAGCTACACTATCTAAAAGTAATATGATTAATACTGATATGACTACTTTGTAATGGGTATAACCGGATTCAACTCTCAAGTAAGGAGAAAGCCAAACATGTATCTGAGGGCAAAACCAGGGATATCGGGATGAACCCCATCAAATGTATAGATACATTTACATCGTCGTATCATAATATCGTCTTCCTACACTCATGTTATCGTCAGTGTGTTATCACACTCGTCATTGTGGTATATTGTAGTATATTATAATAGTATCAATCGTCATCGTACGTGTAGTATCGTACTATCGTCATCGTAATACATGTTCCTTATGGACAGTGTATGCGCATTGTTGTCAGCGAAAATTGCATTTGCAGCTTACTATCTTTAAAACAAGTATATGTTTAATACTTGTTTTGTGTTGGATGCGTTTACGTTAATACGAACAGACCCGGTGAAAAACAATAGCCATTAATAAACACGACACAAACTATATTAGCTCTTACACCATCCATGTAGCATATTGCAACTTTAAGAAATGTAATACTATACGATTCAATATGATGCAGCGCGAAAGCATCCAACATATATTGATTAAAAAACAAACGCACTTTTTCTTGACAACAATACACATGCGCAGATCTAACCAGAAGGCGATACCACAATAGCGATAGTACGATAGTGATATTACGATGGCAATAACGGAACACAGTGCATGTATATGGAATTTCCTTTGAAATCGATGGATGTTTATGGTGGTCATTACGGTGCGAACAAACTCCAAATGGAGATTGAAATAATGAAATATTCTGATACAGTACAGTAAAATTATATAGAAAAATAGTATTTACCATATTTTCATAAGACTGCATAAAACAGTATTCTTGCTGAAAATGGCTCAATTCAATAAATGGGTAGCCGGCTGAAAAGAGGGATATTACGCTGATCCGATCAGGGAAATAGTTGGTCGCTATGTTATAAACATAATGCCGCTGAATAACACTTTTGAATGTTCTCTGATCGCAGGTGCAGGTTAAGTCATATTGACCTGTGTCAATTACTCGCGCGGATAAGCCATCGCGAAATTCGGGAACCCTGCTACGTGTTGGCACGATTTATGTGACACTCTTATGCAAGTTCTTACAGGATAGTATAAACATGCCTCGTTTTGCGGAACTACGTGTTGATGCCAGTTTATCATGTCTGGCTACCTCGATTGTGCAGCTGCGGTGGCTACATGTAAGTGGTTGATGTAATGGCCATAAGAACCGTCGTACCGGTTTCAAAACTCGCAGGGTAATTTCAGTGTGTTAATATGCAAAATAGAAATAGTATTCCCAGATGTTACCGAAAAGACTATATATATTTAAACTATACTGAGAAGGAAAAAGTAAAAAGAAAGTTTACTCCCGTTAAGCCGCAATAACTTGTTTATTATTTCATCATTCTCGATACATGCATCGTCTCTGGCGCATCATCTTTGGAAAACGCGTATAAATAGATTTGGTAACAAAAGTTTGTCAGAAGACAACAAATCACGCCTAGTGGTGTTTTTGTTTAACGAATATCAATAAGCTGAAAGGAAACACAAACTAAAAGGAATTTGCCCGACTGTTAAGGTAAATTGTTACCTTGACCTTGGGGTTAGAGGTGGTCTGAGTGTGATGGCTGTTGAAGGGCATGCTAGAGAAACATTAGAGGAAGGGATGAGTAAAATATCAAGAAGAAAGCACTAAAAAGTTTCGTTTCTACGTCGCGTAAATACGAAATTAAGAAACATAGTTTCCTCTCTACATAACGTATGCAATGGCGAGGTCTTAATATGTGGCTGCGACTGGATAAATGGGGTTTATGGGAGTTGTGACCAGTACAGCTCTTGATCAATACCACACTCCAGTAGCCTGTTCATGATTTATATTGCTTGCTAGAAGCAGTGCGGGTGTTTCATTGCTGTAATGGCGAATATATAATATCATGACCAGACTGTGCGGGTGCACAGGATGATCTGGGTCAACACTAGTCGCAATACCTATGAGACACATTTTCCCAATCACAGCCATAATAATACGTTACTACGCGGCGTGGAAACAAACAATTTATAGGCCATTTGATTTGCATATGGATATACAAATGTAGCGCGGCGGAACGAGTGGCATATATCCATAAACAAAGCCAAACATACAAACATATACAGAATATCCACTCGTATACACAAGCATGTGCAAGCATAAATACATGACATACGTACATAAAAAGTGACTGTGTTTCACAAACGAAATGATCTGACAACCGAGGACGCACGGTTTCCATTCATTGGAGCGGGCGGTTTACTACATGTATATGATAATCAAGTAGTGCTAATATAGTCTTATACCTTGTACATGTATGCAGGTGTAACACCTTTCTATGTTGATATTATGATATATATGTAAAGTACGGAACATTGAGTTAATTAAAGGGTACTGGTAGGAACATTTCGTTTGTGATAACTTTGTGAAAAAATAAGGCATATGCTTTGAACAGTGTTCCCGAAATGAATAGTTTATGTATTGCTAGTATTTTGATGTGGAGCTATGTTCAATACGATAACATGTGATTGTTTTAGACATCTGGTGAGAATAATGTGTGGTGGCTAATTGAAAAGGAGAGTATGTAGATTTTTGGTAGGAGTACGGGTGTACATGTGTGGGGTGGGTTGGGTTGTATGTGGGGTTGGCACGGTTTTAACATGATATTGATCGATATTAATATGAGATATCTTAATTCCTTAAAACAATAAAATGATTTGTGATGTGTTTTTGCATCATTACATTTTAAATAAGACAGAGAATAGGTTAAAATGGTTCAAATTATTGTTAAGACAGTGATCCCATAAAAACATAGTTTACACAGCCGTACATTCGTGACGTAATATGACACCTATGAATTGTTTGCCCTAGTGTCCAGCGTATATCCTGATCAGCGTGCACCCCGAGCAGTCTCACTATGAAAATAGGAAGCACAACTCAGTTCAGACATATAGGTTTTTACGGACGGCAGAAAATGTTATTAAGTGTTTGGTTAGCAAAGAGTGTAGTTCGTAATAAGCTCTGTCAGGCCAGTTTTCAACCAATGGATTGTGAGTCCATCATTTACAATATGACTGACCAGCTGACCATTTTGAATTGCTGTAAGGATATCATACCGGGGTATAATTACGTCTCTGGGGTATTGAATGCTCCACTGCTTAGAGCTGGATGTTTAGACCGTTGTCGGCAATACATGTACATATCGTTCGTTAAAAGTATGCACCCGGATCAACAACGATTTCCAGCTTTGTCAAACTTATGAGAATAAATCCATTCAAACACAGGCCACAGGTGGAAGACTCGGACCTAGGACTCGAGACTTGGCTCATTTGGAAAACGTTACCCCAACCACCCATTTCCATACACAATACATCATTGTACAGCTTTTTAAAGGCTGTAAGATATAGTGTATGGAAATGGGTGGGCGGGGTAACGTTTTCCAAATGAGCCAAGTATTGGGTCCTAGGTCCGAGTCTTCCACCTGTGACATAGGCGACCCCTAAAAGCCGGTACTTCCCGCCGTTGTAGGTGGTTTTAGTAAGTAGGTGCGAACCCAGGCTCATCGGATTTAATACGTGCAACGAATCAGCATGTAGTAAAATAACAAAAAATGTACACTGTAGTTGGGTAATTAATGACTGTGTACGCCCCTGTGGGCCATACCATCGTACTCAAATTGGAATTCAGTAAACTGATTTATGCTGTGTAAATGAACAAAAAACAATATTCGTATTTCACGGAACCTATACATTATTTAAATAACATTTATTTATAATATATATATGTTTTCATTTTGAATTAACACATATTGCAACATAAATGCTGTCAGTTTTATAATTACGATAATAAATATTTTGCTGTGACTGGAGAAATTGGGCTTCTGGCATTTGTGACTAGTGTAGATCTTGATCAAATAGCACACCCATATAGCAATAAAATATACATAATGCTTGATAGCAGCATGATGGGTGTTTCATTGATGTAATGCAGATCAGTGCAGATCTTGATCAGACTGTATGGATGCACAGGCTGATCTTGATCTACACTGGTCGCAAAGCGCATGTATAAGCCTCATACGCCATATTATAAGGTTTATCCTACACGAGTAAAGTAATGGCCACTTGGCAGCTGGTTGACAAAAAGAACCTTATCACAATTGCAACTAATGATCTGGATTCCCGACCACTCTGAAATATTCTCATAGGCTGCAGTAAAATCACTATAATTCACTGACTGAATGGCTATCAGTGTACATGTATATTATGATCGGACTGTGTCAATGAAACGGTTAATATGTTGACATACAGTAGCGCTTTTCTGCAGGTCAACTATACGTACTATACCAATATTATACGTATACTATAAGAATACGATATGTTTTCTATACGATATGCATACAATATAAACGTACGGTATGTTTGTACCGTACATACCAACCAATATCGTATAGATATACCATTCAAATCGTACATTTATACGATTTGTATACATGTGTTTAATTCTGGTACGTTTGTATCGTACAAACATACCAGATTTGTGTACGGTATAAATGTACCAGAATACCGTAAATGTATACGATATATTAACGGTGTTTCCGTGTACTAATTTGCCCGAATTATTTGGTCCGCCCCTAATATTTGTCTGCCTCGGCAGTTCTTTTTCATAATATTCAGAAGAGACTGACTTCTCAAAATTGCGCCCTCAAAATATATCCACAAAACGAGAAACAAAATCCAATTAAATAATGAAAAACTTGTGAATGTTTACGAGATACGATTAGATATGCCTAGCTAGAGTTTAATCTCTCACCCGGTGCATAGGCACTTTTATGCCACACTTCGGGAATGGTATATTCATACCATATCCGTACTGATATATCGTATATACGAATGGATATCGTATGTTTGTATACTATTCGTATAGTACGTTTGTATAATGTAAACAAACTGTACTATACGATGATAAGGTACAAACATACCAATATTATATGATCATACGATATGCTTATTAAATATACCAATACTATACGATTACGATATGTATACGATATTAGTATATACAAATAGGTAAGGAGCAGAAAAGCGCTACTGTATTCAGTGGTTGCGAATACAGAAAGGTAGCTTTTATCAACAGCCAATCATATACATGTAAATGTGTAGCAGAATAATGCAATGTACTAATATATCACAGTGCGTTTGGATTACGTCCTTTGTACTTGTTGGTGTCCTGCTTAGA
The DNA here is from genome assembly GCA_029237695.1 of Conchocele bisecta. Lineage (NCBI taxonomy): Eukaryota > Metazoa > Mollusca > Bivalvia > Lucinida > Thyasiridae > Conchocele > Conchocele bisecta. The sequence continues at coordinate 48,849,134 of CM055278.1, forward strand.
GATGTTCCACTGTATTATCATATGATTTTATAGGATGCCTACTGAGCTCGCCAAACATAATGTTTTGTTGGGCATACATACGTTAACAGGACTGGTATATTTCCGAGACTTCATTTCTTTCATCAATTACATAGTTGTGTTCTCATTTATTTACTGCAAAGTATATACAACATATAATGTTGTATTAACTTTGATTGGAAGCCGAAAAAGCGAATAAACACATAAACACATATCGAATATGCGGTACGTTGTTTGAGACACAGTCAGAAAAATACAGATTAATCGAGTAGTATAGAGAGAGTCAAAATGATACCACCAACGTTTTTATCAATATTGAGCTGTATTGTAGCTCCCACCACCAACCACAATTTGGTGGTGGTATTGAATAATAAAAAGTGGTATTGTAGTCCCAATTATATTGAACAGAAAAAAAAAAAACAATACAAATACCACTACCACAATTATTAGATAAATGGATAATAAAATACACAAAGTGAATTGAAAGCTTATAATGACTGTGTTGAAGAAGTTTTACGAAGATTACGGGGGTCATAGTCCTATATATAAATTCTATAAATTGAAAACACTATGCGATATCGAATACATGAAATATCAGCGTAATTTATTACGCTCAGATAAAAACGTTGCATTTACAATATTACCGGCAGAATTATGCGAACTATACAAGGGGCAAATACAAATATTAAGACGGATAATGCGTATCGGATATGAAACTAAGGTGTATTATATAAAATTGTTAAAACCCAACGATTCGTTTAAGAATATACATTTCTACGATATCGCTTATAAAGATATTGAAAAATTATTATTGAACAGAAACAACACTACTAATTAATTTATGTTGTAATCACAACACCAAGCAGACGACAATGTTCCAATTACACGGGTTATGAACATGTGTATATTTATAGCCGAGGGAAACAGACGGTTATTTATAGCCGAGTGAATTTCTCCTTATCGATGGTATGTAAACGGGCTATCGATGTACACAGACGGTGTGTACACAGTTTATTTATAAACACTTAGTGAAGGATTACAGCGTAAGTCCTCGCTCGACTGAATTTGTTATACGATTACGGTGTAATTCTCAGTGAAAAAACACATGTTGTATAGGTATGTAAATTTGTTTACTGCACCAAAATAATTATTTTTTATAGTATAGAGGGAGTCAAAATGATACCACCAACATTTGTAACGTTATTAGTATATGTTAAACCCCCACCACTACCGCGTTTGTTTATGTGTTGAACAAATAGTGTGTGACAGCAACACTATTGATATAATTTATTCTAAATTGTATCAAATTATTGGTCCAAAACTCTGAGCACAACGAAAAATAGCAAAAGCCTCCACTCAGACATACCCCCAGCGACACTGGGTAGATTTCTTAGCCGGCACCCAGCCACTCGGTTGTTGGAACCTTTCTTAAGTCCACGCATCTGTTGGCTCACAGCCTCTAAATATGTGGATTTTGTTTCCGAAATTGCAAGCTCTTAGGCAGAAATCTTTTAGGCCGGCACCTTTGAGCTATGCAATTCCATCATCAAATCCACATATTTAGAGACTGCTACCATTAAACAGACGAGACGGACGTCATACCGGATCAACAACATGGCATGCACGAGATGAGACCAATTGTTGAAAGGTCAACAAACGTATATATACTCACCAGTTTCCTATACAACATACAAATGGTGTGCAAATTATAATTATTTATAAACACTTAGAGAGGTTCACAAATTTCCGGGATGGTTCGTTATTTAATTAATTTTGTAAAAATTATTAATAATTTAAAGCTGAACACCCCCTATTATTACAAAAGTAATTAAAAAATTAATAAAATAATAATTAATATAAGAAAACAAATAAAAAAAAAACACAAATATTTCCACCAACATAGTTTGGTTTTGCCGGCGCGAGTTCGAGCCTCGGCGGGACCTAAAACCTTTTTCTTTTCTTTTTTATTTCTGATTATTATGTTTACTGATTTAAATTGTTTACTGCACCAATATAATTAATTTTTTATAATTAATTTTAAGAAAATTATAAAATTAATTATTTTTTACAAATTATTTAATAAAATATCACAATTTCGGGATGGTGGTGCTGTAATATTTCCTCCGACTTTATTTCCAAGTTTTACCCTAAATTTATCCCAATCAGTACTCTCAATCTTGGGCATGTTGGCGCCCGCTTTGATTCTAATATCATTTTTTTAATTCTTCATATCTCCCCATTTCTTCCACCACGGATTCAAACTCTAAATTTGATATTTCATTATCGGCTAACGCTTTGGACACGATAACGTCGATGCTATTTTTCTTAGACCTGGCGATGTTTTCTATATTTTTTCTCGAGTTTTCCACCCGCCGCCCTAATTACCATACAAAGTATTCCGGATAAAACGGTAATTCCACTAAAAACCCAAGCAATTGGAACTGTTACAATTGTAGATAGCGTTGCAGCAGTCTCCGCACCACTCATTACAGATAAACTTGCCAGAACCGTACTAGATGCTTCAGCTATATTCGCCGCACGCTTATATTTTCTAGCGTTTCTTTTTCTATTTGTACATTCTCTAACTAAAATATCCTGCATAGCGACGATATTATCCAACCTAAAATCTAAACTTCATTTGCGAATTGGATACAGTGTTGATGGATTGGTATTGACAATTGGAAACGTATTCGGAAGCGGTGATTCGTTCATGATTCAATTTCACAAATCAAGTTCAATTAACAATGTAACAATAGTGGAAGAACTCGCGGGGTCAGCGATTTTCGTAACAAAGTTAATAACACTACCTGCGGAAAGTCTAATTGGAATGTCACCGGCGAACAAAACCACCGATGAACGATGACTCCAATTGCCCGTTCTTCCCCATCCAGTACGAGATTTACCATGACCGCGCCCACAGATTTACCATTAGCATTAACCGAGCAGACCGCCATTCGGAGAAGTGTACCTGGAGCTGTCATGGCGTATCGCCCATATTTATTGCTCGCTTTGGCACCGAACGAATATTCATAGAGCCCCTCATTCAATGGGCCCCGCTTCTCAGCCCAAACTGTGATGACACGTTTTTGCGTTTTCAATAGCTTAAACTGCTTTACAGATGTGGTCAACAATCCGGCAAGCCCCCCGATACAGGTATGGGCCTCAGCACGAATCCTTTCAGAGGTCTCCTCAAGTGCTTTGTTCGCGGCTCTACGAACACGTTTCAGTTTATCGGAAACTTCCATAAACTCTGTATGGGCCTCTTCCCGAAATTCTGTTATTTTTCCGCCTAGTTCAGTAAGTGCTGCTTCTCTGATGAGAGAGTCCTCTGAGCGCAACACCCTATAAGCCTCCGTAAGGGTCGCCTGGTCTTTCTCAATACCCGTTCGGACTCCCTCAATTTCCACCCGGGCCTCTTCGCGAACTTGTACAGTCACCGTCAGGACGTCTACTCTAAGCTGTTCTATACTCCGTTGTATCCCGTTTGTGGCCCCCGATATAGTTTTATTGATCAGGGCCTTGGTTATTCCGGTAGTTAAAAAGTCGCTCTCTGTCGGGATGAATCCCCCTTCTGCCGGTTCCAAATTCTTTGAATCTGTCACCCAATCCCGATTGGAATTGGAAGAACTACCTGGTCCGTATATACTCATAATTAATTTTAAGAAAATTATAATATTGGGGCACCTTTGCTCAATTGGAAATTTCGAGAACGACCGAAATCGGGTAATAGTTATTCAACTTTCTCGCTTGATCATCAACAATAGAGACCGTAAATTCGTGGATGTGCCCCGTTTCCAAAACTTTCATCTCGGGGTGTGGGAAGTCTAAGGTCACCGTATCCCGAAAGAAACAGTCGCTGGCTTGCACGGTTTTCAGTAATGTGCTGAGGGATCCGTCTACTATGTTGTACGATGTGTTCACCCGATCCAAGTGCACCCTGAGAGTTTTCGTGAAGGCGAAGTCCACCGGGTTATCACCGACGTACTCACCCGAGACAAACACTCCTTTATTTGCGGAGTATGTCTCTCAAAACCCGAGTTGAATACCTAACGCAGGGGAGACCACTACCTTACTATATGGGTCGATGGTCATTGTTGTGAGCCCGGTAGCCTTCGATACTGTGAGGTTGACTCTACCGCCAAGCTCTGAGGTGACAAAATCTTTGAGCTGTATAAAACTCCACAGTCCGGGAGGCAGCTTTACCCCTACTTGTTGTTCATCCTTCACATAGTAAAACCCTTCGCTCTTCCCCACATTCTCCCATCCGACCGTGAACGTGATTTATCTGAGACCGACCCGGCGCTTTCTGCAGCAGTTGTCGATTGACTTTTGAATTTCACAACTCTCTTTTTGAACATTAGTGATAGTAGCAAACCTAATAATATCTTTCAATGGATACCAAAGCATTTAGCTTTAATTCTAATTCAAATAACAAAGTTGGTGGTAAATACACACAAAAAGACGTTGTTAACCCCCTTGTACACCCAACTGTAACAGTTAGACCGGACAGTGGCTTTGCCACCAATTTCCCTAACATCTTTGAACAATATAAGCTGCCCAAGAATACTACAATCGAGGCCGTGAACGGGTGGAAAGCAACACCGATGCAGTTTTGGCAGAATAAGCTCAACTTCGCCGTATGGTGTGCAACAGCCGGATGCGGGGTTTCCTCTCAGGACCATCTGGTCGCGGAGGATCCCTTCTTGAGGGCCGTTTATAACTTTCATGTGTATTATACTATTAGGAGGATTTTCAAAGAACTAGGTATTCCAATACCTCAAGACGACGCATGGAATCCCATTTCCAACGCATATGACTGTATGGCGTTTGAAAGACTGTGTAACGAATTTAACTTTTCAAAAGACGCGGAGAATTCTGGTACACTTTCGGTTTAGGTGACGTTTACATAACGGGTATGGGGTTTGTGAAACACCCAAAGGATCCACCACCACCAATAAAACCATCGAATACCGACTTCGTGCCACGAGTACCATGGTCTTTCAAATCGGCCCACGTTGATTTCATTCAGCAACCTGCGGGGGTAAATACCGCGTGGGGATCATTTATGTTAGATAAAAGCACTGGATTTACTCAGGCAGGTGTTACCCTCCTCAACGACTCCATTCGCACATATGTCTGGGCCATCCTCTGCGCACAGAAGCAAATTCGCAGTTCTATAATATGAGTCGGAACGGCGTTTGACGCGCAAAAACTATGTATTTGGAATAGGTCTTTATATGGCGCCGAGTAATATGATACTACGAGACGATCCGGTTGACGGTTACAATAATCAGATCGTAATCGCTACCGTCAATCAAAAAATCGGCCACAACGGTAACGTAAACGCGGATATCATCAAGCGCAACCCCAAGAGGCCCGGGTTCATTCAATCTCGATTGGGAGTCCAATCCCTCAGGATTGGTGTTGGAAATTCATATAAATTTGAAAAAGATTTCATAAAACCGCAAGCACCTCCCTCAACTCCGTTGAACCCAGTACCCCCAATCCAACCATCAAGTTCCACCAATCACAGATTGTGTGAAATTGGAACAGGAGAGGGAACTAATGTCACAACGCACGAGGAGGAGAAATTAGGGCTCGTTGTCGCTCTCATGGCGATAGAACTACTCGCGCTTTGGTTTTAGGAACTCTCGGGCGAAGAATAGTAGGAGAATAGTTGGTGAGCCATCCGGCTGTTTTTGATAATATAGATAGCAAGTATGAGACGACACTCCCGATCAACCCAGGCAGTGCGGCAGCCGCCTTTCCAGATAATTTAGCTAGGAGATTGGCTAAGGCTTTTAGTTATTTTCTTACCCACTCCTTGGCTCCACCGGATGGCGCGGGTGGTGGCGCGGGTGGTGGTGGCGTGGGTGCAGTCGCACCACCAGTGAAAGCTAGAACTATGGTCGATATAGTCATGCCGAGAACTGCGAGGATGCTTGCTATCGTGACACCCTGCTCTCTGAACAGAGTGCGAAGACGCTCACCGCAGGCGTTCGGTGATTCGCTCGGCAGATTCTCTATCGCCACGGGCTTCCTCCAGTTTCATTTCTTCTAGCGCGATATGTTCATCCAGCGTCGTGAGTTTGGCGAGGTTATGGACCAATTCGCCCCGGACTGTTTGCATAGCCTTATCGAGTCCCCGGAGTTCGAGAAGAGGTAACGGTGGGTCATCCATAGTGCTGAGTATTCCGTCTATCTCGCTTTCGCTGAGCTCCATTGTGCGAATAGCGTCGGTGGCTACACGAGGGACCTCGCTGATCTCGACAGTTTCTATCGCGGCGGCCGTCTTCGCCATCGTTTCGTCTGTAGAATGTAGGGTCTCTACAGCGCGGGTCGGCATAATTGTTTTACCACGCGCCCAATCTACGAATCCTAGTTCGTTCTTTATGATTTGGCCACCGCCCCGGCTTCCAGCAATGGTGTTCAGCGATAGGGGTTTACCGGTCCTCATGTTGACGAGCTCGATATTTGATGCCGATTGGATTGGAACTGGAGACTCCATGAAGGGCGTTTCGTTATCATCATCGATGTCATCATCATCGATGTCATCATTTCGGACATCGTCTCTGCCGAATTCGTCCATGTCAAAATCATCCATCTTTAACGAAGTATTAAAGACAAAACCATACTGGTTTAATAGAGATATTTAATTTTACTGCAAATATGTTTGCAAACGGTCGCAAACTCAATCCATACCGCAGACTGCGTGAGCCCCTCAATGTGTCGCTGGAGTACGACATGGTCACGATGCCCGAACTCGCGCGATTGATCAGATCCCAGTATGCCGGGCGCGTTGCCATACTTTACGACCGAGTTCTTCGCCGCCGCAATATGACGAAAGACAAAAGCGACACATTGTGGAATATTAACGTCAACGTACCCGCCCGCTCGATGAAAGGTATACTGATGCTGTTCGAGGAGGGTCGGTTCGCGCTCGGGGCTAAAAAAACCGACACATTCTATAACCCCAAGATCACAAAGGTAGAGGTGACGATCGAGGAAGTCCCCAATCAACTCTACAGCGCGGGTCTTCGCGCACACCAGCAGTGGGACGAAGTCAGAAAGCAGTTTGCTTCCGGCTCTAAGCGCTCTCCGGAGGTTGCCGCAGTTGCCAAAGACCTGCAGCTCTCGGACGTCTCCCTCGCGGAGTTCCTGACTACCAAATACGCGTTATGGCTAGACATGCGAGCCAGCGACGACGACCAAATGCACGGTAGTGGGCGCCAAGTTGAGAACGCTAGCGACGGTGTGACGATCCAAATAACCAAAGAGGCGGATGGAGATTGGCCATTGAACGTGTACTTATATATAATTACAGACGCACAACTCAACATCGAAGATGGTCGATACGTTTCAGCACTCTACTGATTTAATAAAAAAAATCATCTAACGATTTATTAATAAATCAACACCAATTCACGATTGGAAATTTAACTCTACCGAAAGATGCCCACTCTGCCATAATATATGGGCAGACAGGATGTGGAAAAACGGTTTTCATCCTCGACTTGCTCGAGGGGTCCTATCGCAATGTCTTTCGACACATTGTGATCCTGTGTCCCACTGTGCGGCACAACGACACTTATCAGCGGTGCCCGTGGATATGGGCCGACCCTGAAATATACGTCTTTGACCCCGGCGACAGGCTTCACGATTGGTTGCGTGTCTTCTACCAAATATTTCAGGGAGAGCCCACCCTACACGTGATTGACGACTGCTCGGCCAATGCGGCGATGACCAAAAAGAAGGACATGCCCCTCTGAGCTCGCATTTTCTGGCCGCCATGCGGGGCAAAGTGTATGGATCTTCACTCAGAAGTACAACGCCGTCCTCAAGGATCTGCGCGAGCAAACGAAATGGGTCGCCCTCTTTCACTGCAAAGACCGAGACTCATTCGATTACTGTCTTCGAGAGAACGATGTCATCCCAACGCGCGAGGAGCGCCTGGAGGTTCGACAGATGCTTTCGGAAACTAAGCACGCCAAGCTTCTGCTAAAGACTGATCAACCCACAAATTATGAAGTTATCATTTAAGAAAATTAGCAATTGCTGAGCAAATGCTTAACAATGCTAAGCAAATGCTTAACAAATGCTTAGCAAATGTTGAACAAATGCTGAACAATGGTTAACAATGTTAACAATTTGGTGCTCCGCTGAGAGCTTTGTTGCGAGCATAACGGTGATCATTAGTATCGGGTGGTGCGCTTGGCAATATTTTAGACTTATGAGACTTGTCAGAATAGTTAAAAATAAAATAATGAACTGCGACGAACTTCTCGATCAGCTAATGGAAGAAACCTCAACTCCGTTGAAGTCGACTGCCGATACGACTGCCGACACGATATCTTTCCTGAAAGAGCAATCGGGGATTGCAACGGCTGCCGATACAGTCCCAAATGAAAATGAAAATGCGGCGCGATGCGAGCGGCTAGCTGCGCTGGTTGCTGGGGGACAATCGGAGCATTATCTCGGTAGGCGTCTCTCAGTTTGTCAGGTGGATAAGATGACAGATGTGGAGATTGATAAAATGTATGCGTGATACGAATCCAGGTTAGGTGCAGAGATGACAAAAACTCTTGGATCGGCGGCTATTGATTTGTACGATACCGCTGTTAGTATACTTCTCCCTATACCAAACACCGCGGGGTTGATTGGCGATCTAGAGACTGACCCTTTTATAGGACACACTCTTAGAACAGCCTGCTGCTCAATTTATCACAAGTTTGGAATGTACTTAGCTCCGCTGACAACCGCGTTGACCACGGGTAAACACTGTCAATTTGGACATATATGCCCACGAACTATAAGCTCAGAAAATGATGACACAAGACACACCTGCAAGAGTGACGGAACCCTCAACACCCAATCGAGATTGGATGAACCCGATTGCTCCAACCCAATCGAAATTGGAGTTGAACCCGATTGCACGACATAAAAACCCAAAAAGACAGGCAGCTGGGCGGGCAGCGGCTGCCACCCGAAAAGTTAAACAAGATAAAATACTCGCCGAGCTTCGAGAGGCCAAACGGTCGTTGCAATCCCCGATTGCTGTTGAAACAGCAAAACACCCGGTGACAGCTGTTTCGCCCACAATCCATGAATTGGAACAGGAAGAGCAATCCCCGATTGCTGTAGCTCCTACCCCCTATTACCTCAACATTGTTGAACCTTATTGGAAGATCGTCCTGTGGGTTGTTGGTGGTGGTCTGGCAGGTGTGGGCACCCTGTGTGTGCTGAAATACCCCCTATTACACCAATCCAGATTGGAAAAACAACCCCCAACACTGTTGGAGGCGGTTCCGAAGAAAGTTACGAAACCGATTGCACCACATTTAAACATTGATCGCGATCCCTTTTATATGCAATAATTATAGTTATCAAGAATGGCTGAAAACGAGAACAAAATGCTAGTGAATGCGCTTTATCACGCCGTGGTGATATCAGGTCTCAGTATCGGGTGTGCTCGACTATCAAAGATGACCTTAGGAGTGTCCACTCCCAAATTAGACTTCTGTGTGAGAGACGTGGGGTTTGTGACCTTAGATGTAGCGGTCGCAGTTTGGACCCGAGATTATCTAATTAAAGCTGGAATTATACCCTCTAATATATGGAAATAATGGCTTCGATCGCAGTAATAGTAGGTGGTGAAGTCGTGAGTGCTGTGGCATTCGGCGGTAGCAACTATTTATTCTCGTTAATTTGTACAAACTCGGACGCGAATGAGGAGCGCAAGCGTCACGATTTAGCTGAAGAACAACTCAAGAGCGCAGACGCAGCATGGTCTAAAAAACGAACCGCCCATCTGGACTGGGTCAACGAAGAGCTTCGCCGCGAGAATCACTCCGCGCAAACTTTCCAGAATGTTGAAGAAGCCAACCGCGAGTACGCGCTGGCATATCCACAGAAAAGTCTCAATCCAATGAACTTTCAGATTTTTGTGTACCGTCAGAGGCTCAAAAATACCGCGAGATCGCGTTCATCGTCATGGGAATGGGTGTGGTGGGTCTCGTCGGCTACTATATTCAATCGAGATTGAAATAAGCAATAATTATTTTAAAACTTTTTTTAAATATATATACATATATAGAACGATGTTAGTTGACGAACTTTATTTTGCTATGATCGATGTAGGCTACACTGCCCTTAAAAATCGTGTTTAGCTGGTGCAAAGAGTATGATTCGTCTGGCCCGAGATTCTCTCGAGACGTGGCGCTAGGACGAAAAAGCGGCCACCCTTTTCGCAAAGCGGATGTTAGATTCCTCCGAGTTAGATTCCCCAGAATTCCCTCTCCTGTTCCAACCCAATCGCGATTGGGGCTGGAGCGAAACTTCCAACAAAGTTTTATTATTAACGACGCAGTTACCGGACGATCTGGCGAGGGCATGTTGGAGATTGTCCGATCAATTAGAATACTTCGCATACTATGAACACACGCAAACCTGATACCAAACTATCGGTACGCCTAGCGCGCAAGCTAGCAAACACATACTACAGCCCCCGCGGCTATTGAAAGGGATTCGCGGCCATCAAGAACCTTGCGGCGGCGACCAAGGTTTCCGAAAACGCCACCAAGGAATGGCTCAGGAAGCAGGCCCTCTGGCAGATCTATTTACCCGCGCCTCACAATATTCCGTGCCCGAAATTCAACGTGCCGGTGCCGAACCAAATTCACCAAGCGAATCTCCGTTTCTCTCTCTCTCGATCGCGTTCGGTCGCAAAACGTACAAGTACGCACTGACAGTCGTTGAGGTAGCGAGTCGCTATAAGGTGGCTGAGCCGCTGGCTACGAAGGAGTCTAAGGAGGGGCCGAGGCTCTTTCCCGAATATATAAGAGTCCTCTCAATTGGCCGAATCTTCTCCAGGTCGATCCCGGCCGCAAGTTCATGGGCGCGGTATCTCATATATTGGCTAAACACGACGTTTCTGTCAGACGCGGCCGCGTCAACATCCACCGAGACCAGGGGATTGTGGAGCGGTTCAATCGAACCCTTGCTGAGAGACTGTTCGGTCACCAATATGCCAAAGAGCTTGTAGAGCCTCATACGCGATCGACCGAGTGGGTGACCAGGCTACCCTCCGTGGTCTCTGCACTGAACGGCGAGGTGACCAGATTGATCGGTAAGAAACCCGTATATGCTATCAAGGCAAAAAAGGTGTCGCACAAACCATCCGTCGTCTCGCGCGGGCGCCCCGTTGGCTTATCGGAGAAGCGACTTCCATCGGATGTTGCCGTCCGGTACCTCTATCAACCGGGAGAGCTCGAAGGTGGTCGCCGCCGTGCGACTGATCCCGTGTGGTCTCTCAATGTATATCATCTAGATCGATCTAATACCAAACCCGATGAGCCCGTGCTCTACTATTTGGATGATGGTCCATCTCGCGGATTTGTTCGCGAAGAACTTCTTATGGTCCCTTCTGACACCCAGCTACCCCCGGGTCTTTAGATTGATTTATTAATAAATCGTTCGATTTAGTAGAGAGGTTCTGTATGTATTCCATCTGGTAACACGCGTCTTTTATTGTGGTACGCCGAGAGTCCTATTGTTTGTTGACAGTACGTTTTCATAACATCGTCTTTCATTTTAAATCCTCTATTTTGTGCTACATCTATAATGTGTTTTCCATCTTCTGTAGTTTCACTTAGTACTCGTTTATATCTATCCCAATTTAAATTGTTAGTTCTCTTGGACATTCCTTTCGCAGAGTTTTTATTTGCGGAATTAAATTTTTCTACAAAATAACACTTACTAGATAACGCTATCGCCCTATCTCCGCTAAATTCCATTTTGAAAAGTCCTCGCTCTCTTTCGCTCCATTTATCCCAAGCCAACCATTTCTTTTTTTCTTTTTCAAACTCGTCTAGTAAGTTAGGTCTACTCAATTCCTCTATTGTTTTTCCACTAACTCCTATATACATACTATCCGTGTACATCTGTATTAATTCAAAGTCTTCTCTTTTTACGTATTTGTCTAGAAATTCGTATAAAATCCAACATTCTCAATTTAGCGAGTTGATAAACCGCTATTCCACAATGGAATGGTCTCTTTACTGAGCACCGGGGTTTTCGGGAAGATATTTCGTACGCATCTCCTATCTCTTCCAAATCATCAAAGAATGCAGATCTTAATGCTTTGTCAACACAGGTTTCGTCTTGTGTTTATGTCGTATTTAAATTTCTCTCTGTTGCCTCAATCATTTTTCCACAACACGAGTTTCTTAATAATTTCATTATATCCGCTACTGGTTTCTTATTTGGTTCTACATCGCCTGTTCGTCTTGCGGCTGTAACTTCTTTTGCGAACCATTCGAATGGTTTTCCACTAATATAATCTATAACACGATGAACTCCAGTTATTTCCAGGCCGTGTTTTAAATACCATTTCAATATTGGTGCGTACATAAATACTTTAGTGGCGGTCATCGATCCCACTAATTTCCTTCCATTTCCTCTTGTTCGGCCAGTATCTTCCAAATATTTTAACATGTGTTCAGGAACCTCCTCAACGTCTACTTTTCTGTTTATAAATATTGGGGACATTTCAGAAAACTTATCCACCAAGTTGTGTGGAACTTCTATATCCACCTCCGCAAACCCAAACAAGTCTCCAGATAAAACTCTTTTACAAAACTTTTTAATACATTTAGGGTTATGTGGGTAATCTATATGATGTATAGTTTCTCTCCCACACGGCATATCTTTATTTAACGTAGATAAATATCGCGTTTGCATCGTACCCAAAACAAAAGCCTTGCAAGGTTTGGAACCCACTCTAATATTTGAAACACCGGCTTCTGTATATCGTGTAAATACTATTGATGGACCACCAACTAGAGCGTCTTTCATCATTTCGTATGTTTCTTCTTTTGGTGCATATAGAGCATCCTCCGGTATAATCGTCTTTGAAGATTTTTGTTCTTAAATGGTTCCTCTAAATAAATATTGTATAGCTACTCCAGGTAGTGTTACCGCATCTTTGAAAATATCCACACTTCTGTGTTTATAAAATTCACACATTTTTTCTACCGCTTTTAGGAACGGTGCTACATCTGAATCGTTATAATATTTCAACCAATTTCTGAAGGTTTCCATATTCTCTTCTTTGAAAATTCTACGACATTTTCTTAATTCTGTTTCGTCTAGAAACATTTTCCTAGATAGTTCGGAATACCAATTCTCTATATCAGGCAGTCCTGGGTAATCCAGCGTGTCTGTAGAATCGAACCACTCGTAAGGAAGGAAAGATTTCTGTCCTTTGCAGTCGTAGGCTTTTATCCAACTATCGTAATTTACACCAGGTCCTTGGTAAAGTATTACATCAAGAAATCTAAACTCTGGAGTAAATAGAAATATTGTTGCGTTTGCACGTTTTCCGACCATTACTTTCGTTGTTGTTGATGCCAGTTCGCCTACTAGGTAGTTCTTTATTAAGTTTATATCGTACTTACTGCTGTTAAAACCTATAACCGGTACTTGATATATCCACTGCTCGATCTGGGAAATTTGTTTTTCACGTAAATATTCTGTATTAAACCAATATCTTGACCATACTTCTTCTGTTATAGCTTTTCCCCTGACTTTCAAATCTTCTACGAATTTTTCAATAGGTTTTGCAGGATCTTTATCACAAATATGAGTTACTGTTCCTGAGAAATTATCTCGTATACTAACGCTTACCAGAACGTGCTCAGCTTCGTACTCTAAACTATTACCGAGAGTTTCAAATTCTGGCTGGAGATACGCCTCAAAATCGTATACTATCTGATATGGATAAAGAGTAGTGTCGCAACCGATCTTTATGTCCTTACCCGTTCTTTGGAATTCGCATTCCCACATAACTACTAGGTTGAATTATTTGCTTCTAATAAATGTATCTCTTCTCATAGTAGATGCGCGTTCTTCTTTTCTATGCTTTGCATGAATCTCACACCCGTGCCAGTAACAGCCGTGATATTGATATACGTTATTGGTTTCTGGACAGTATCCATCTACTGGAGCTCCTACAATCCATCTTTCACCCCCGTGTCCACACTGTTCGTGGTGAACGTGAATTCCCTCCTACTTTTCCACAGAGTACATCCAATCGATCGCCCCATAACTGTTAGAACTTTTGGGTAGAACGCTTTCCCGAACGACGAACGCGGGCGCTCTAAATAATTACCATCACATATTACTTTTGTCTCACCTTTCATACATTTTGGTCCGTGTCTCTTCATATTACTCACTTTCGTGAATTTCTGTTTGCAATTATCGCAGGCGTTAATTTTAGATAGGTTTTTAAGGTTTGTTATCGGAAATGCGTGATTATTAAACAGTCCTATTGCCATTGGTTTATTACCTATTGCCTTATAGTGTTTTGGTACCTTTTTCAACCACCATATGCCACATTCGGTGGGTTGATATACTTCTATACCGATTTTAAAAAACTCTTCAACCTTTTTCAGATCTGAAAATGGAATTGGTGAAACCACATTACTACCGGTATATTGGTTACTAAGTTATTTTGCCTTGTCCGTGTATCTGTCAGGCCTTGCACCTATCATATCCATAGCTAGACACCTGAACAGACAAAGGTCGTCATTATACTTATCTAAAGAATACATACCTTTTTTCTTCAACCATTCTGGAAGTTCTCCTCCTGCTGCTTCCTTGGATTGTAGTCCCAAATCTATTCCCCTATTGCCCTGTATTAGCTTTACAAAAACCTCTACCCATCTTACAAACTTCCACTTTGTATTTGGTCTGTCTATTTTATCAGACATTATTCGTGTTTGCTCTTTATCTGACAATCATTTTTTAACTATTAACTAATGATAGTGGTTTGCTACCACCGAGATTTTTGTGAAATATTATAGTTATAGGTTTTCCATTTTTAGTTTCCTCCATATGTTCTAGCTTGTAAGAATATGAATATCTCAAATAAAAATTGGTTGTTAGATACGGAGCGAGTTTATCGGACATGTGTTCAGACTCGTTAATGTCAATGTTTTTACGAAAGGATAATGTAACTACCCGTCTTCCCTTTTCTACCTTTTCCAATGTTTCATCATGAGCCCCCAATATTTCTTCACCTTCTGCGACTATCGCGCGAACGATAGGTTTTTTCTTATTCTCCAAATTATTTGGTATTGGGTCACCTGTGCGTCTGGAATTAGTGCTTGAAGGTTTTATTACACTAGCCCTTAACCCCGCAATACTTTCTTTGTGAATTCTGTTACCAACTTCCTCTGCTTGTGAGAGGTCTTTAAAGGCTTCTCGTTTGTGGGCGCGGGTAAACCGCTTCATAAACGCCTCATTCTTTGTGGCGTTTATCAGCTTTGTCAACCCCCTAACTCTCAACCGTTTACTATAAGTAAGCCCTAGAGATTCGGCTTCTCTTCTCAAACTTTCTATTTCTGCTCTAGTTTCTGGCGTTATCATATTTTCTGTATATATAACCTATGAAATGTATCTGTTCAATTGGACGTGAAAAAAAACATGATGTAAATTTTCACGTCCAATTGAATATAAACATATACATATATGTAAAAATACATATATATAATGGAGTGTGTGACTTGTTGTAAGACGTTTACATGTAAAGACTATCTACGAAGGCATCTATCGAGACGTAGAATTTCCTTGTGTCGCCCCACAATTTCAATGCCCCAGATGCCCTTGTAAATTCGTTAGTGCCCAAACTCTTTGTAGACATAAGCAATTGCGCTGTCAGGTGGCTAAAGGTGAACGTGGTAGACTAGAGCTGGTATAATTAGTTGCTGATCTGGGAAATAAATTAGCTATATTGGAGGAGAAAAATGGGGTGTTGGAATATAAACTATCACGCGCGGACGCATTGAAATTGCATTAATGATTTTGACTTTTTTTTCAATAGTCAATTTATTGACTGCACACCAAATGCACCAGGGTTATTGTTTTCAATATTGCGTCCTATTTGTTGAGTGCTAAAAACATATACATACTTGTCACTGTGGTAATGCCAGAAACGGTTAGTGTATGGTTATACACCGTTTTGTAAAATGTTGCAATATGATGTAACCAAGACTCTGAATTATATAAGTTCTTCAACTTGAAATGATTCAGGATTCGTTTAACAGTACATGCGCTGATTTGCTCGAATGTCAAACGGACGAGAGTGCGTAGCGATGCCAATTTCATTTTCGCAGTTTAGCTCCTTGAATAGCCCGAATGGGCGTAATATGTTTGACCTTACATTGTATACAATGTTGTTATCAGGCAATACCTAATGTATCTGAACCTCTCTTCATCGATAACATATATATTCAAGTTTGTGATGCTATAGCAAATTCCAATTGGGGAAAGGCCTGTGGATTAGCCGATATATCATCAAACTCTTTTTTTTGCGACGTTGTAAGTGTATCGTATCTGCATATTTTCTTCAATGTTTATTTTACCCAGAGTAAAATTCGCACGGAATGAGGTAAACGTATCATTAACGAAATTCCAAAGTCCAGCACGGCTGACCCGAGGGGGGATCCGCTGTCATTTTGTGGCAGTTCATTAACAAGTTGAACAAATGTATGCATTGTTTTATTCTGAACAACAAGCTGCCAAAGTGGACCGAAAATAATGTTAAAATCGAGTATGAATAGAATGGTTTCAGAAAATTTCGTAGTACTACTGACTATTTGTCGTCATTTACAAAATATCATAGATATGAAGCGCACTATGGGCAAGGCTTGCTACTGTTGGTATTAAATAGAGAATGTTAGATGCTGTTAAATCATGATATGCTGGTGTATCGTCATGTGTCCGACTTAACGGTCTATGTTCCGAATCGTTTGATATACACTGTGGATTATGTCAGGACTGTTCTCTGTCACCTCTATTATTTAACATATTCATCAATTATTTTTCCATACATATTAAGGCTTTGTGAAAAGGTGTCCAGTTTGATGACGAGGTATTATGCATTTTACTGTATGCATATGGCATAGTGTTGATTGCAGCAAACGAAGTGGATCTACAATGTATGCTTAACATGCGTCATCAATGGTGTGATTTAAAGAGCATGGTAGTGAATAATAAAAAAATATAAAATTGCGCATTTTCAGCCACCATCTGTGTATCGAACTGTTTTCCAATTTATATGTGGACCCGAAACAATTTGATTTGTTGACAGATACATCTTAGTCTTATTCTGAATGAAACATTATATTATAATATCACGGAAAAAATGGTTGCGCATAATGCTGGCATAGCACTAGGTTTGATAGGCGGCATGCCTCATGATGTTTTTAAGATATTATTTGACTGGTAGGATCAGTAATAAACTTACTACTTATATTTCATTTTTACCAGGCAAATCATGATACATAGGAGGAACCCCTACGTTAATATGAAAAAAAAAAACGATGATGATCAGATATGTTGATGGATGACAAGCCCTTATACATTGTTAAACAGAGACAGTAGTGTTAGTAGTGTAGGCGACAATAAATTGCGCACTTATCATGTTTACAAACACGCATCGAGAAAATTGTGGAATATTTTTGCCAATTAAACATTGCTCAGCGTTTGCGAAGTTTCTATTTTGCGTCGCACCAATATGGTAGGAAATGGTCGCCGTCTTTGAAAACAGGAAATCGCTTGATCAGACTGGTCAGAACCTCTGCTGTTTGCAAAGGCTAGGTGGTACATTTCGCATGTTTGTGATCAGTGTATGCGTATTGTTTGTGTATTATTGTCTGTTCCGGGACATTGACAAACATGATAAACCCTGATGAGATGCACCCCCAGTGCACCCCCCCCCCCACAATATGTAGGTGAATAATTTAAAATACGCGTTTGGTTAAGGTCTGACACAGATATGAATTATGAAGTTCCCAAACCTGAAAGTAATCTATTTAAAAACAGCTTTTCATACTCAGGCGCGCTGATCTGGAATAGTATTCCAATCGACATAAAACGTTCCACGTCGTTAAATACATTTTCCCGTAATTGTCTTAACTGGATGAAAGGTCGATAGCAGCTGAAGTAGCGGTATTATCTATTAATATAAAATTGTTAATTGTGCCCCCCGCTAGCGTCACTAATCACGAACTTACGATGTATGATATATAGTTTACAATGATAGCGTGTTTGATTTGACATGATAACATTGGTCTTGTGGAGCTTAGCGACCGTGTAACCCTATATCAGACGGACGATAACCAATTTAGCGTCTTATAGCAAACACTGAAATTATCACTGAGAAACAAACGTATTAGACCCAGATTTAGCTGCTGCACCGATGCGCAATCTGATATGGGACTGTTGGGAAACAGGTACCATTTTTCGTCATGGCTCATCATTATTGTTTCTTCATGTTAAATTCACGTATGCATACACCATGTAATCATTGCAACATGTATTATATATTTATGTATGTATATGCACTTCTTAAGAGGGCCTCGGGGAAGATTGGTTCCGATCAACCGAGTCACCCTCTATAAAAAAAGAATAAATATCTATATATCTATCTAACCTGATCCAGGGCTACACTGGTTGCACATGTTGTCTGCTACATTCTTCCATGAACGGACTGATGTTCGACAGGAACACAGCAGTGATAAAATGAGGTCTACCGTGGCAATGATATATCAGCAACAGCATAGCCAAGTATACTGTCTGCGCATTTGTTGTATACGCATAATTGCATTGTGACATAAACGTGTGTTATTGTATTTGTGGATCCGATGAATGTGGTGCACATATGATCTGTTTTATCATGTTTTGTTGGCTAAGTGAATGCACCGATTTTAAAACTTTTAGTCATGGAGTAATGCACATGAGAATCACCTCCATGTGGTTATCTGACGCACTGGAATTATTAGAATACTCTCATGATAATTACAATACATGTGGTACCATTATAATTCAATTTACTAGTGATATTATAATTATCCGCTAGGTATGATTGCCTGTGCAGTGTGACGGTGACATGACGATCCGTTGATTACTTGTATAAAGGTTTTGGGACCATATCACGGTAGGTTATCGTCATATTTTGTATTTGCTGCACATGATGCACTATATATGGCTACACCACGGTCAACGGTAAACAATTGCGTAATTGTATTTACTTTTCGCGCACTAAATTATAGGGAAAACATGCAGGGCGTTGACGTTCATAATTCGCTATTATTTTGTTATTGAGAAAAAATTCTACAATATAACACAAAGCTATTACCATAACCTTACATAAGCTGTGTATTAGCAATATTGTTAGGTCACTCCCAACGAAGTAGAAATGAAACAAACGCACATTTGGAAGGACTCCTCCGACATAACGCTTATGTAATGCAGTGTAATTAAATTCAATTAGAGTTATGTACTCATAATGAATAGTGTATGTTTGTAAATAGAGTTTAGTACATATATCTACGTCTATTTATCCTAGAATGATTGTTGGTTCAATCTATAATTTCACTCGATCAACAGTTAGGTGAACATGTTTGGTTCATGATAATCGTCTCCTTTGCATTGCATTCTCCGCATGTTGTTGTATTTATCCGTGAAAGGAAGAGTCCCGAATATTGTGAACTGTAATATTTCACTAGGGGTTTCTTGGATCCATGTATTCTGAAATAATGTGTAAACGTTATGTAAATAGAAATATACTGTATGTTTCAGAAATAATCTGTTAATATAACAATTTTACAAACCGCAATTCGTGTCCCGTGGTGATGCTTTCCACTACTTGCGTGACGACAGCATCCCCTCACATAATATTATGCGCTAGCCGGGAAAGGGTTACCCCATTACACGTGTCTACATACACGTGTCTTATAGTGAAACAGATTAAACTTATAATTATCTCTTAAAAGGCCAAAACCGGATATTATCGTCTGCTTTTATATTTTTCAGACATGTTTTAACAATCCACATGTTGGACAGCACATGATAATTGTCTACATTGGAGACAATTATCAGGTGCTTACAAAACAGGTTTTCATTACGTTCAAGAAAATTTGGCCTGTGGGCACACGAATTTCACAGGGTGGCATATTTATTTTCGAAACTCCGGCGAACTTGTGACGGACGGACACACGGACACACAGTCCAAACACGATATGCCACCGGCTCTACCGAGACCGGTGTAAAACTAAAATTTAAAAGCAGACGACAAAGAGGAATTCAGCATTGTAAGGGTTAGTCATGCATCCAGACATGATTAACCGTGCAGTATTTAATCCCGCCCCCATCGTTTTTACCGCGAATACTATGGAACATCTGATTGGCTGACTGAACGTATGAACCCATTAATTAGATAACCGACCCTGACTGGCACTATAATTTCGGCGGTATATCTCGCTTTCCATTTTGACTGAGGAACACTGGATTTTACTCAGGCATGTATACGTTATTTAATTTTGTTTAGGGCCAACCCTACATACAAGTATTATGAAACTCGTACCTACATGTATACTCATACTGTAAGGTGGACGTCATTTGCGCGTGATGACTTTCATATGGGTTCTATATTTAAGGGGAAATTCCTTTGTTATTTGCGACTTTCTTTCTAGTTTTCACTGTTTCCGATCATGACTTGTGACGTAATGTTTGTCATACATGTATATAGAATGTCACCTTTTAAATCGTTTGTTTTTATTTTCAGAGGGTATGACGCTACAGGAATACGTTAATCTATTTGATGGAACGAACGTTTTTTCTGATTCCTCATGCGTAAGGAGGACAAATGATAGTTGGTAACGACACGTGTGCAAACATGTGAATCAGAACACCATGTCCGACTGCTTAAGGTCGATTTCACTGAACTGTTTTGCATGTATGTCTAGAGAGTCTGCTTTATTGTGCATGCCCTACATACACGTGCCGCAGTTATGGTATAATTCAGAGAGTCCGTTAACTTGACATATTTTTGGAATATTAACATTGTGACAATTAACCGTCAATAGGAACAATTAGTAAACCTAACTGCATTTTATGACCAAGTTCATAGTGACAAATGCTTGTTTCAGAACGATAATATTATGAACCTTTTCATATTGACCTCATTACATCACATTTTCATAGCTACTAATGATTGTCAGAGAACGGAAATCTTATGCAAATTTTCATAGCGACAAATGTTTGTCTGAGAACGGGAATGTTAGGAGAATTTTCATAGTGGCTACAATATGCGGGAGCGATGGTACGTTTTATGAAAATTTTCATAGCGACTAAAATTTGTCTGAAAGAAGTAATTTTCATAGCGACTTCAATATGTGAGAGTGATACAACGGTTTATGAAAATTTTCATAGTGAGAGGTATATTACATTTTATTAAAGTGTTCATAGTGAGAGTGATATTACGCTTTATGAAAATTTTCATAGCGAGAGGTATATTACATTTTATGAAAAATTTAATAGTGAGAGTGATATTATGCTTATGCAACTTTTCATAGCGAGAGGTATATTACATTTTACGAAAATTTTAATAGTGAGAGTGATATTAACATTTGTGAACATTTTCATAAGGAGAGGTATATTACGCTTTATGAAAATTTTCATAGCGAGAGCGATAGTACATTTTATGAAAATTTGCTTGTCTCAGAACGGAATGTTATGAAAATATTCATAGTAATTTCAATATGTGAGTCACAGCGGTGGTTGCACTGGTGATTGCTGAAAAATTCTTATGAACAATTTCACAACGCTTGAAGGCAAAGGAGATCGCAGAGATAGTATGCTATGTCGTATACTGAATGTCTGTTCCTAATGTCTGTTCCTAGAATGTGGTGAAATATTATGATAATTTTCATAGTCAAGTGCAGTCTGAATTTTTCATAACCCTCCTTATGCATATGGGGTCGCTATTTTGAGCAACTGGATTTGCTCAAACAAAACTGGAGCCTGATAAACTGTTATTAGATGTGACTGGAGTAATGGGGAATATTGGGTCTGCTACCAATATATATCCAGATCAGCATGTGCATCCGCACATTCCGATCAGGATCTGCACTGTTCGATATTCCATCAATGAAACGCCCGTCAAGGAATAGATGTCGTTATCAGGATACAGGTGTGTGCTATTTGATCTATACCTGTGTATCTGAATTGAATGGGTTGACCAATATAAATATTTTCTTCATTTCTACTTTAAAGTATATGGTGTTACCATTCATTTGAACCGTCTCGGCGAGACGGTTCAAATGAGTGCTAACAACATATACTTTAATGAAGAAATAAAGAAAATAGATAAAAATTGGTTGAACATTTTGATACCTGTGTAGCTGAATCCCGCATGGAATGGGTTGCCAATTGTAACATGGTGAGGATACACCATTTTGCGGATGGAAAGCTCTCTATATTTTACTTACAAATCACCAGAAGTGTATCGGTATCCCGCATTAAAATGGGTTAGACTTGTGTAAAATCTTCACCACAAAGTAGAATAATCACAACTTTTGGTGGAAATCCCGATCAATAACATTATTTAACTATTGATAAAGTTATACAGTGCAACCTCTCTACAACAGCCACCCATGGAAAGACTCAAAACTGTCTGTTGTAGAGAGGTGGCTATTGTAGGGAGGTTAATGCTGAATTAAATTTTGTCGTCTGATGTTTATTTATTTTCTTCTAAAGTGCTGTCAAAACATGTTTTTATCGAGAAAGAAGGCAAAAGCAACAGCAGACGACAATTTTCGTGCTCCGCAGTCTAAGGGTTAAATATAGAAGAAATCATCCATTTGAGATATAAAATAGCGGCTGTTACAGAGAGTGTGTTGTTGTAGAGAGGTGGCCGTTCGGGGAGATTCGACTGTATAGCTATCGACATCACAGGGTTTAGTATTATTTAACTATTGACAAATGTCAATCTATCGACGTAACAGTGTCAAAATAAATACAATAACTATATAAGATAAGATATTAAATTAAAGTTGGCGTCCCATCCAGTAGGTATAAGACGTTCTTTAAATTAATTGAAGAACTGTATACGTGTGTAACTATTCCACTATTTTTTAAAAATTATGAATGCCCGTTATACAGATATAATCATTTAGTAATCTTTATTTTACAGATGGGGACTCGCGGTGGTATCACGCAAGTTTGATATGCAAATGAGGCAGGGCATTTTTAAATTATCTATACCAATTAAATTGTCATATTATAAACTATCATCACTGCAAATAAAAAAATATACAGAGAGAATAAATAGTAATTTCCGTTAACATTTTAAGGAAACACGGTTATCGCCCCTGATATCATTATGGAAATTCACGTTTGATATATAAGAGAAAGAGTATAATAATGCCAATTAAATGTATATGCCCCCTCAGTAGTAAAAAAATGTTCTTTATAGAAATTAAGTAAGTGTATAATTGTGCCACTATTCCACCAGCTCTAAATATTACGAGTGCCCGCTATACAGATATAATCATTTAGTAATATGTATTTTACTGATAGTGACGCGCGTTGGTATCAGGATATTTTCATATGCCATGAGGCATGTTATATTTTAATTATTTATACTAATTAAATACGTCAACTGAACAAATAATATTTTCGACAGATTATAACGTATGATAATTTCACATCAAAACAATAAATACAGAGTATAAATGGTAATATCCATTAACATTTCAAGGAAACACGGTTATCGCCCCTGATATCAGTGTGGAAAGTTACGTCTGATATAAAATGTATAATAATGCCAATCAATACGTGGGGTAATGGTGAATGAATGTTTAATTTGCCAGATGATGTCTCAGATGATGTCTCTGATATAAAGAACATTTTATGCCTACTGAGTGGGCATGTACATTAATATGCCGGGAAATAGAGAATGCATATTTATTTTGTCCGAAAAATATCCTATCTAAAGAACGAACGAACAAAATGATGTGTTTCACTAAATAATAACCTGACATGTGGTACTGTAGGTTTAATATACAATGTAAAGCCTCTTAACTTTATATTAAAAACTCTGGATCAAGTAGGCATGCATTATCATGAGTTACCCTTTATTGAATACTTGCGATTGGGACAATAGAGGGTCGTTGTTGTCTTCAGTGCAAGACCGAATTAGCTTGTTATGACCTGACCGTTTGACACATGGCACGTATTATGTTATGGCGTTGTCCGTCTGTCTGTCCGTCCGTCCGTAAACATAGACTTGTACACAAACTAGTCCTGCAGGTTCCCACCGACCAAATTCATATTTCACATACATGATTACTGTCATGTCCCGCAGTGCGTAACCTAACACAAGGTGCATGATCACGTGGTTACAACAACAACAACGTCGCCCACTCCAAAGTAAGTTTTATTTGATATTTGCCTTATTAATATGCATGCAACCGATTTTGATGAAATATGGCGCAGCAAACTCACCTTCATGAGCTTTATTTGGTGGTCCTGGGAGTTCGGCACATACAAATGTCGTTTTTGCGAAGAATCGATTTCAGCGGTAGCAAACATGACATATGTCTGTGTCAAACTCCCTGGACCACCAAATGCAGCTCATGAAGACACGTTTACTGCTCCATATTTCATCAAAAACATTTGCATATTAAGGAAAATATCAAATAATACTTACTTTGGAGTGGGCGAGCTTTCAACCCTTCCAGCTGTTGTCGATGTTGTTGTAACCACGTGATCATGCACCTTGACAGTGCATGGGCCATGGCAAATATGCCACAGCATAGCAACGGCGGAAACTCAATGTAAAGAGGAACACACATGATATCAAACAATTATGGTTGCAGAGATGTGCTACTTTAAACCGCGGGCATACCTAACATCTATGTCCTTGTTTAAACATGTTTAAACTGTTCAACACACATTTTAATTGACCTCGGGTATGGTGAGCATGGATTGGCTATCGAATGAAAGATGTTAAACAAACTTTGATATTTTAAGTCAACCCGACTTAGTGTTGCATTTATATTTGTGATTTTGTAACCAATGAGATGTGCGATTTTTCACGAAAACTATTTACAGAAACTGTGATATTTTCTGTAAATGATGTCATTTGCTAAAACAAATAGCAAATTTTGAAAATATTTTCGATGCAACATAGTACATCCTCTAAGGTACAAACTCACATGGTTGTTTTATATAAGGTACTTCAGTAGACCATTTCACCAACCTATCAACATGATACCAACCAATTATGGTTGCGGAGATATACTACTTTAGACCACGGGCATAGCTAACATATATTGTCCTTGTTTAAAAACGTTTAAACTGTTCAACACACATTTTAATTGACCTCGGGTATGGTGAGCATGGATTGGCTATCGAATGAAAGATGGTAAACAAATATTGATATTTTTAAGTGAACCCGACTTAGTGTCGCACTTATACGAGACAAGTCATGTGATTTTGTAACCAATGAGATGTGCGATTGTTCACGAAAACTATTTGCAGAAACTATGATATTTTCTGTAAATGACGTCATTTGCTAAACAAAATAGCAAATAGTTTCGATGCAACATCGTACATCCTCTAAGGTACAAACTCACATGGTTGTTTTATATAAGGTACTTCAGTAGCCCATTTCACCAACCTATCAACACTTGATCAATCAGTCACTCCATCAATCAATCTCTACAGGACCTGTAGCCCATTTCACCAACATTGCGAAGTATACTTTTCTAGCAAAGTATATTTTGAGGGAGTAATCATTTATTGTTCCCGAAATGCAGTATATCATATAGAACTAAGCACTGCATATATTTGATGATTAAAAGCATGCAGAATTATTATACTGAATGTATTACATTATCAATTGGCTGTGATAATGTAATGAATTCAGTATAATAAAAATTAATAAATTTATCCTAAAATTGAAACTTTCTCCCTCAAAGTATACTTTGATAGATAAGTATACTTTGCGATGTTGGTGAAATAGGCTACAGGGGTTGAAGTATGCACATTGCGCGTCCAGACGTCGGCGCCATAACTACAGTTGGTATCGGTGGAGAAATCATTTCAACACAATATCGATAACTGCAGATGCATTTAATCGCATTACAATTGTACTTTATAAAAAAAAAAACGACACTCATCTACACACGACATAAATAACATATAAAATATTAGGAATAGAAAGAAACAAAAGCGGTGGTACAGGGCGAGTCTGGAAATGAAATTTGTTTTGCATAGTGAGCTCCCTTATTAAATGGCAACAACATATTTATGTGGAAACTGCATGTATTTTAAACAATATCTTATTAACACTTACTACGCTGAGTTAAGTTTCGTCGTCTGCTGGACATATTTTCTGTTCAATAGTTCTCTACAAAAACCTGTTTTGACAGCACATGATAATAGTCTCCACTGTCACATTTTATTGTTAAGAATTAAGTCAGAAAAGAAAAACAGCAGACGACAATTTCCGTCTACAGTGTAGTGAGGGTTAAATCGGTTCTGCTGTTCTGCATGTAGCAACTCTATTTTCTGTAGGCGCTGGAGTGGGTGGACTGCCGTGTCAAGTTTCAACAGCGCAGCATATTAACGTTGATATTCAGCGTTGAGTAACGCGTCATCACATAATATGCTGCGCTCCTGAAACGGCAAATGTAAATGTTGGTCTTGGCCAGAATTGAAACATTTAACATCCGCAGATCAATCCGTTTTATGTCGCTAATGAATAGAACCAGCTGGTAGAGCAATAATTTGTATACATTACTGCCTGCGCCAATATTGTCAATACTTAGTATATATTATCTCCCTTGAGATAGCATATTGTGTCACGCATACTTCTGTGGGGGCAGACATTGATCGTGCTACGCCTAAAAGTCGAGTACGACCAAGAACAGAGTGCCATGTGCCAACTTATTCTACGGCGTTTTCGTCTGTCTTGCTTTGCATCAAAATCTCTTCAAATACTATTCTCTATAGTTTTCACAGTTTTGTGATCAGTTTATCAGTTATATTGTGGAAGATACTAGTTAATCAAGACATTTCGTGCGGATGAATACAGCAGCTATTATCTTTAGGTCTCACTGGACAGTACGTTCGGAGCTAGCAGTTAAAGGGTGTGGACGATTTTCTATATATTTCAGTACTGACATTACAAGTTACACCAGCGTGTTTTACAAAGTTAACTTACCCCACACACCGATCAGTTTTTGTGGCGATAACATATTTCAGTACTTTGATCATTTTCTTTGTTTCAAAATGCTTGAATAGTGCATATGAAAATATGCAGCTTGATTGGCTGAACCTGAGATGTGATACATCTCAGACACTGCTTGATTGCGAGTTGATATTACAAGCAATTGTTCAGAAACGTTGGTATCTTGGCAAGATTGACGCAGGCGGTACTGTACTGGGTAGAACCAGCTGGTAGAGCAGGACATTATGTACAATTACATTTTCTAAAACCAGGATTGAGTGTACGCGGCGAACAGAGTGGCAGTCCAAGGTTATTACCACACGACTACAGGCCCACTCTGTTGAACAAAGTCAAGTGTTAGTCCCACTATAATATGAGATACGCCATGTGATTTTGTACATTTGGACATCTCCGTAATTTCATTTTATCAACTTTTCACTTCATTTATGATAAATATTGTAATTTTGTAAACGTATTTAATGACATTACGCAGATTTCCGAAGGTACAAAATCACATGGCGTGTGCGAATTATAACGTTGTTGTAACGAAAGCTCACAACCAACGAAATTTGATTCACTGGCACTGAACTGGACTACGTAAAATGTTTGAGTTTTGATTCGAGTTCATATTCCAAATGTTTATTGAAGCGAATCCTGTTCAAGAATTATTATACGACTATAATAATAGTCATAGTATCTTCAAAATTAACCATTCAGTACAAGTACACTGCCAACATTGCTCAATGCATCATTACAAGTACACGGACTGCGTCATTACATTTTCACCCTGTACTCGTCATATTTAGAGTATCTGTCGGGAGCAATGCTTTTAGTTTGAATATGGTATTTATGAAATAGTTTACTTGTCAAGTTAACGGGGATAAACACCATATTATTATTAAATCACAATGAACGTTAGATTATATTTATTGATTGCAATCAGTCTCGTGCATTGATATAATTACTTACTCTAATTTAACACTGTACTGCATTGTGAATTTTAATGCACGGTGTTATTACACTGCAACGCCCATTTTATACAATGAACTTGTGACACAGAGAAGTCAGATATTTTATATTTTACTTTATGTGGAATAGTCTCAACGTGTTCACTTTTTTTGGAATGTGGAGACATTTATACCTTTGAGTGTTTGTGCTATATTGCCAACTAATATGTACATGTAGTTGTCGGGTGCTATATGTGTTTGTTGTTATTTTGTTGGTTGTTTTTATATGTTCTCATTAGTCGTTGCATGAA
The DNA here is from genome assembly GCA_029237695.1 of Conchocele bisecta. Lineage (NCBI taxonomy): Eukaryota > Metazoa > Mollusca > Bivalvia > Lucinida > Thyasiridae > Conchocele > Conchocele bisecta. The sequence continues at coordinate 48,877,489 of CM055278.1, forward strand.
CGGATATATAACGTATATATATATTGACTGGCGTTGTGTGTGATAGCACTGATCAGGTTGTATAACAATAATGAGTATGTTCCCTAACGTTGGTAACATCGAAAATCGTACTGTGAAGCACATCCTTCTGTCGTACATTATCTTTAGTGAACCTCATTCGGTGCACTTCAGCGTTACTTGTACCATTATTGTACAGTTACTTACAAATAATTTGTATCAAGGGTTCAAGTCGATTGTTTTTCGCAATATTTGTATTTGGTATCTGTTTTTTGAAGGTTATATTTAGTGACTTATTTGTTGCAGAGTCTAAACCTTCCAACTTGATAGTTATTCGCAATACATGCTATTTGTTAATGAACTTCATAATATGTGGCACGATGCCATATCACATGAAATGCATGAATAAAGTATTTAGTCTTTTTGTTAAACTTTCGACGCCTTTATTATTATTATTAAGAATAGTTTTTAAATAAAGTCATAAATATTTGACGAATATTCGAAAGGTTTTCACCACTACACACGAGTGCGATCATCGTGCATACTTGTACATTTGTACAATTAATAAGTAATAGTTTTATATTTGTACAGTTAGTAATGTTTATATTCCAAACGAGAAATGATGAGGGCGTGCCTTTAAATGTGGATGTAATATTATAAGTTATTGTGATTCTACACAGGCTATATTGTAACGTCCCTATGTAATATCCGTCTTCAGCAATACGGTATAAACCATAATATTTCCTGTTCACGCAGGGGGTTGGTAGCGGGCCCTCGTCAGTCGGGGTAGGGAAATTTAATGACTATATCTACTTGGCAATGAAAAGACGACAGTGACGAGATTTTAGTAACATCTGATATTTTGATAATAGTTATAACATGCAGTATTACTCAACGTGTACAATTAAAGAGTGGTGACAAACTCTGATAACAACGATGAGGGTGATCTGATTATGGACAGATAATGACTAATATGAGATGTACACATGGCAAAATACAAAAGCACAACAGGCGACTGTGGGAGTAAGCAGACTCAAGAAAGGATATTAGCGCATGTAAACACGGACTAGATTTATGCTAAAATCTGGCGGAAAATCACACTAACGCAAACCCAAGTCATGGTGGGAAATCACGAAGCTGGGGGTGGAAAATAATGCTGGGTGGGGGAGTCACACAGCGGGGATCACGAAGCTGGGGGTGGGAAATAATGCTGGTGGGGAGTCACACAGCGGGAATCACAAAGCTGGGGGTGGGAATAATGCTGGGTGAGGAAGAAACACAGCGGGAATCACGAAGCTGGGGTGGGAATAATGCTGGGTGGGGAAGTCACACAGCGGGAGTCACACAGCGGGGATCACGAAGCTGGGGTGGGAAATAATGCTGGGTGGGGGAGTCACACAGCGGGAATCACAAAGCTGGGGTGGGCATAATGCTGGGTGAGGAAGACACACAGCGGGAATCACGAAGCTGGGGTGGGAATAATGCTGGGTGAGGAAGACACACAGCGGGAGTCAAACAGCGGGGATCACGAAGCTGGGGTGGGAAATAATGCTGGGTGGGGGAGTCACACAGCAGGAATCACGAAGCTGGGGTCGGAATAATGCTAGGTGGGGAAGTCACACAGCGTGAGTCACACAGCGTGAGTCACACAGCGGGGATCACGAAGCTAGGGTGGGAAATAATGCTTGGTGGGGGAGTCACACAGCGGGAATCACGAAGCTGGGGTGGGAAATAATGCTGGGTGGGGAAGTCGCACAGCGGGAATCACAAAGCTGGGGTGGGAATAATGCTGGGTGGGGAAGTCACACAGCGTGAGTCACACAGTGGGGATCACGAAGCTGGGGTGGGAAATAATGCTGGGTGGGGAAGTCACACAGCGGGAATCATGAAGCTGGGGGTGGGACAAATAATGCTGGGTGGGGGAGTCACACAACGGGATCACGAAGCTGGAGGTGGCAAATAATGATGGGTGGGGGAGTCACACAGCGGGAATCACGAAGCTGGGGGTGGAAAATAATGCTTGTTGGGGGAGTCACGAAGCTGGGGTGGGAATAATGCTGGGTGGGGAAGTCACACAGCGGGGTTGAAAGGAGGGGGCACGAAGCTATGGTGGCGAGTCACACATCTGGGGGGTCAGGAAGCTGGGTGGGGACTAATGTTGGGTGGGGAGTCACACAGCTGGGTGGGGAATTACACAGCAGGTGGGCACACAGCAGGGGTGGGGAGTCACACAGCCGGATATCACGAAGCTGGGGTGGGAATCATGACACATAGCTGAATGGGGGGGGGGGGGCACGTGGCTAGGACGCGTGACAATGGAATGGGAATCACCTAACAGGGATGGGAGGTGGCACGAAGTTATGGTGGGGCGTCACACAGCAGTGGGGTCATGAAGCTCAAATTGGGAATCGTTACGCAATGGGGAAAAAGTGGGTGGGGTAATGGGATATTGGCATTATTATGGTTCCAGCCAATATTAATAATCAATAATGCCAGAATGACGTTCAAATCATCACATCTCACGACTAATGGACCATTGTTAACATCGCCGGTGAGTAATGTTTAAGGGGGAGGATATTTGGGCCTTGGGAGTTCTGAGACGCGAGTTGCGTTTCGAGTAGTGTCGCTCCGGACAAAGTCGACAACTGACATATTTCACTCCTATTTATAACCGTCGGTCCGGACGTTGTCAGCAGATGCAGCCCTTTGATTTTCAACAAACTATTGTGAATTGTAACTAACTAAACAAGTTTCCTGGTTTATGAAGACGCCGATAATAAACTATTGACAATTGTGAACATCCAGGCATGCATCGGAGATCGTGGTAAGCTCTGTGCACAAAATGACAGACATGTTTTGTTGTCCAAAATGAGTGATCAGTTGGAAGCGATGAATACGCAATACACATCTGTGTATAGCGATGCTTCGCTGGCTGGGTCGCTTCAATATGGTGTAATATTGCCCGTCTGGAGGTATGTTCACCCGAGGCGTTTTAACATGATATTTGTTAATGAACGTCACAATATGTGGCACAAAAGTAAAATGTAACACGATGACATACATGTATCACATGAAATGCATGAAAACAGTATTTCAAGTATTTTTGTTCAACTTTTGACGCCTTTTTATTAAGAATAATTGGTGTATTTTTAAATAAAGTCATAAATATTTGAAGAATATTCGACAGGTTTACGCCACTCCACATGAGTGCGATCATTGTGCATAGTTCAAAGATATATTCAAAGATAATGTTTGTTTTTCCACCAACTACATTGCAGTTTGCTGATTAATGTAATGTAAAAATATATGCATGAATATCATGCGCCATGCGCCATCATGTTATCAAGTTAAACAGTCGTCGCCAGTTTTGAATCATCACAATTTCTTCCTGGGCGAGTAACTACACGAGTTGTTAAAATATACAGACTGGAACAGTTGTTCCAACGTTTTGTCAGTTTTCGTCGCAATTTACAACCATTTCGCGCATGTGCCAATCATTTCCGGCTTGTGTCGACTTTCTGGACAGTACTATAAGAGGAGCTCTTGTGCCGAATTCGTTGTCTTCGAGCCCCGAAATTTCATATCTAAAATATAAAATAGTTTGCATATACAGACAACTGTAGCATTATAGCCTGCTCTATATGGGTACTACGATATCGAGTACATCACAATATGACAGCGGACCTCTCTGCAAATTAGTTTAATCCAGCTTGCACTTGTGGGAAACAATCTTTTTGATATATATGGCCGCCTATTTGGCATGCCAAGCAGAGCAGAGCATACAAGTTCTCGTTAATCAATATGGCTAATTAAAGGGTCGGATCCACGCTAGGTCACCTTGTGGACACCGGCTAGTAGTCTGGGCACGGGTTAGTGCTAGTTTCGATACAAATCCACTGTACGATCGATTGCGTGTTATAAAGTACGTGAGCAGAATTACCGTGTTCTTAGGTAGGTCCCAATGAAAAAGCAACGTCATACAATGCTAGTACTGGATTTCTAAATACTACGCATTATAGAGCGCGAAAATATAAAATTAGACACTGAATCGGGAAAGCGATGCAATCTTATAGAGAATATAAGGTTAGTGCCGTGAATGGGAAAACATAGCTGGCAAGGCTTAAGAAACGGGATGGGCGAGGCTCTGCCGAGCACATCCCGTTTCCGAGCCGCGCCAGATATTTTTCCCATTCACGGCACTAACCTACTATTCTATTTATCCCGTCAACACCTACTAATGGCTTTAAAATGCAAAAACAAAAAAATGTCCAGCCACCGCACATATTCATACGCAGTGATTAGGTCGTATTGACAGGATAACAAAAATGTTTCACGGCACTGTGTTTCACCGCACATACGCACTGTGTTGACGGGATAAGAACTGCTACTTATTTCTGTTTAGACTAGAGAGATGTAAAACCTGCAAAGGCTTCCAGACAACACATTTCTATGGACATTAACACATTCTGATATTCACTATCAGAGTGTTAATTCCTAGTATCATGCTGTGATGTACACATGATAATATTAAATAGCGTTCACATAGTACGTACATTGAATCGAATCAAAGAAACGTAAAATATATCGATACTATCTGTCATTTACAAACTCTCATGATTACATAACTAATGTCCATTCCTTCAAGTGCAAGTGCGTTAAAGAACAACAAATATTCGAAAAAAAGTCAGACATATTTAAAGCATTCCCGACCCATATCAGTCTACAGATCTGAATACAGAGTCACACTACATGGTCATTCGGTCAGCAATACAGCGGTTATGCGACATAATATCTACATTGCATCACACGATTGCAATAAACTGATACTATAGGATAGTAACATAATTAAACAGCATTAAACACGAGACGCCATACAATCTTAGTGCGCTTAGCCCTTAGACCGCTACTCACAACAATTGTCGTCGGATGTTGCTTTTATATCTTGCCTTATTTATCAATAAAAACATGTTTGCATCTTTTCCAATGGAAATAATTATAAAGTGCTGTCAAAGCATGTTGTAAATTATTATAAAGTGCTGTTAAAGCATAATTTTCATCATAAAAATGGAAAATATAAAATAAACAGCAGACGACAAAAATAACATAGCAGTCTAAGGGTTAAAATTATGATGGGTGTCATTGTAACTTATTTCTAAAGATACTGTCTGTTTATGATTGTAACGTACAGAGATGTATCTCAGAGCCGTCATATACCTGCTATACAGTGGAATTTGCCTTAGCTGGACAACCTCACATGTAGGCTTAACAATTTCCCACTGCATGAAGCTAACATGAAACTTTAACCCTTTCACCCATGGAATATTTCATGTTCAGTTTCAGGCTATTCCATTCTGCAGAACAGGAGGTCATTTTGTAAAAAAATATTTATATCCACAAATGGTGCATATCTTGATGAGACGGCTGCTTATCATGATGTACACTGTTTGTAAATATTAGGAAAGATGTCTCTAGTGTTGAAAGGGTTAATATATTGTTATAATTGCGATTACTTACGACACTGGCGCACTCACAGAACCAGCGTCATGGTAACTGTTACCATGGAAACAATCGTCATAAGGCCAATCACGGGCATTCCTGAAGCAGAATAAAATAACATGGATCCATATAATGAGTTGGACAATGCGAATTTTCACTCCATAGTTTAAATTTCAATTTTCAGTTTTCAAAGTTGTAACTTGTCAAATGAATCACATCAGTCCATAGTTTCCATGGCAACTTTCATATCACCTCACACTCATTCATTGTAGTCAGTTAGTAACACTGCCTTTGCAATAACACTTCACAGCAATTTTCTTTCATTTGTGACAGCATTTTTGTTTCAAAATACATTTGGCAGCTTTAACTTTTGTATTCAACCAGTCTTTATTTCGTTAGTGCAAACTTACAAGAGCTCCATATTCTAATACAATATACATCTTCTTATGAAGATGTGGCGTGTGTTGGGTAATCAAGATCTGTATACGCTGGCCCAACGTACCATGACGAGTGACGAGTCACATATTTACACCGACTGGGCAAAAAAATACCACATACATACCAGCTAGCTTGTGCAGGGGCGTCGGAACAGGTCCGGTAAATCCGCCGACTACCGGACCAATACTTATGTTTCATTGAAATATCTAGAATGTATATACATGTATATATAAAAGGGCCATGAATCTATTTATTATTATTAGTAATATTATACAAACATAAGCATTGCATTTGTTGACGTCAATATGAATTTTAGGTTATGCTAGAACTCGTTTGATAATATATCAGCCGATGCACATTTCTCTAAATATTTTCTCATTTCTCACGAAAAGTATTTGTCGTTACCACTCAGTTGAACCGTCTTGAGTGGTAACAACATACACAGTAGGTGTGGGGTGGGATTTATAAGATATCGCACATGTTCTTATGTACAAAATCACACGACGTGTCTCATATGTGGCTGTGACTCGAGAAATGGGGTTTATTGCATTTTGTGAGCATTGTAGATCCTGATCAAATAACACAGTCCCGTAGCTAGTAACTATCTATATTGTTTGTTAGAAGCATGTCGGATGTTTCATTGATGGAATGGCAAACAGTACATATGCTGATCAGACTGTGCGGATGCACAGGCTAATCTGGATCTGCACAGGTCGCAAAACCCATAAACCTCATGTCTCCGGTAACAGCCACATATAAATAACTTAACAACCGGTCATTTTGGCACAAGCTAAAGTACCCCACCGCCTGCGCTAATATTGCCAATATTTGTAATTATTTTTCTTTCAAAATACTTGAATATCGTGTTTGAAATCAAGCAGCTTGATTGGCTAAGACTTAGATGAGCTATAGTTCAGGCTCAGCCAATAAAACTGCTCGATTGAGAGTTGAGATTGCCAACGAATGTTCAGAAACGTTGATATATGTATTTCAGTACTAAACAAGGGAGTACACACATAAGATGATCAATGTAATCGAAATTATAACTAAGGTATGGTGGGGACGAGGTAACTGGGGGCGGGGTGGGGGGGGTAAAGGGTAAAGGGATGCACTCATTGCTGGCATGGTGGCTCGTACTGGACATCTGCCCATGTGTCTCCTCAATTGCCGAAACGCCTTGTAGCCACGATGAACTTCTGGACCTGCTGAAATACGAAGCTGTTTTCCTCGAATGTCAAATGTTCATTGCCGCGGAGCACTGTGTCTGCTGTGGGAGGACATGGAAGGTCGTTAATATGTGTGTTTCGCTGAAGTGCGGCATGTGCAGTGTGGGGTGTCAACAATAGATCTCCTGTGAAGGTCGAAGTTGAGAGCGCTACATGAAATACGAAGGCGTGTATGAAGAATTTGTCCTGTCCTGTTTCCGACGTTAACAAGGGGTGACGATTTGACATAATTGGCGTTTATGTTTGCTTTGAAAGAAGACAGAGATTGAGAGTCCTTTATGCTCCGATTCAGTGCATTCCTGTCACGAATGGTGGGTGGTAAGTAAGATTGGTTGTATCGTTGTTTAACATCTTATAGAAAAGGAGTAGTCTGTGTTTCTCACGCCTATCGGTCAATGTTTCCCACTTTATTTTTATTGAAAAGCGTTATTTCATGTAGAACAAAATGCTGTTTATATGTGATAATTACAATTGTGCAGCTTTCATATGCTTTATTTTTTATATTACCACAACCATTGTTTTGAATAGGCATTCATTGAAAATTACTCCCAAAAGTTAACCCGAATTATCTATCTGTAACGTAGGACGCCCTGTATTATAGACTGAGAATTCGGGTTACCCAAAAGTATACTTAGCTAGACAAATGACTTAGCGACGATGGTGAAATCGGATACTGCCTTACTGGGCAAGGTTGACGCAGGCGGTTGTGTAGTACACGTCGACTGGTTCCACGCACCCGTCACACACGTGGTGCTTGTCGAGCCGGGGCAAGCCATGCACCAGCCGGAACTACACTGGCTCTGTGTCGTACAGACGGCGCCGTCGGCCAACATCGTCACGTCAGCTACAACAGATGATGGACGTCGATATATTTTCTTCTAGTAATCGGCGCAGAAATTGGCGTCGGTTACTAGACGAAATGTGCGTTTATGCGATATGTCTAACTAGAACTGAGTGGCATATCGTCAGCACCAATGAAACCTCTCTAAACCGGACACCCTGCAAAACTAATCACAATTCATACGCGTCATTCGTGTTGGTGACTACTTTTGCCAGTATACTTCTTGAGTTGACTGAATAGTCTGATGGAAATGGAACTGTTTACCATGTTTACAGTGTTAGGGTTAAATTTATTTGGAAAATAAAAACGATATCGCCGGAAATAAAATTAAGTTCATGCCATTTTCTGGATGCCAATATATTTCCATTACGACCTTCAATTTCCAATTGTGTTTGATCTCTACCCATTCCGTGCGTCATTCAGACATGACTGACGTCATAATTATAAGTACGTCAATAAGTCTACTACGTAATTTAAAATAAAAATGGCTGCTCCCAGTGATTTCAGTCAGGTTAGGAAATAAACGAAACAAAATGGTGTTTGTGTTGTTGATTTTTATTCCGGACAGATCGCAATCGATGCAGAATCTGCCCCAAATGCAAATGGATGGATCTAGTGAATATTTAAAGTGTATTTCGTTGAAAAGAAGCTGTAATTTCACATTGTCGGTGTCAAAATATAAAGTATCAACAGAACATTCATCTGTTGAACCTGCCTGATGTACACGTTTTAATTGTTAATTCGGGATGCATGGTCACCATTAAATCATAAAGCCGCCATCTTGTTTGTTTTTTTAAGTCTAAATCAATTATTTATCAATTTACTGTCATGACTGTTGATTAAGGGATTTTACAACCATATTTTATCGAACTATATTCTTGGCGCCAAGGAGTGTGTGATGTAATTCGGTTCTGACTTATCTCGCTTTTGAAGGATAAATTAACTAAATTAAGTTGATTTAAATTCTGTTTTAGAATGTTGACGGGATAAATAGAACAGTAGGTTAGTGCCGTGAATGGGAAAACATATCTGGCTCGGTACGGAAACCAAATGGACTCGGCAAGCATCGCCCATCCAGTGTCCTATGCCTCGCCAGATATTTTTTCCATTCACTGCACTAACCTACTATTCTCTATAACGTGTATTGTATTGGTCATATGTCTGTTTACAGTTGAACATCTCCATAGTGGACACACTGAGGACCTCCCAGGGTGTCCGGTTTAGAGAGGTTCCATTGTGTTGATATTTATAACTCATAAGGCGCCGTTTTCGTTCAGCACTTTTGGATATCCATATAATATTGAATTTTCGGATATTCATAGCTTCAATGTTGGATGCTTGTGATATTGTTTTGGAAAATGAAGTCAGAATACAGAGTTCCAGATAAGTTTTGTATTACCGAGTATTATACCCCGATATTTCAAATTATATGCGTATTTTACTTTTACAAATGTATTATTGATGTTCTTCCTTATTAGTTAGGGAACACATGATACAAAACTAAAACACATTTAAAGTTTATTTGAGTATTTTCACTACTGACTTTGAAAATCAATGCATATTTTCACATTCCTGTGTGTATTCTGTACTCCCACTTTTGATAATCAGTGCGTATTCTGCTAAAATAAGTGCGTAAAATACGCCAATACGCACATTATCTAGAGCGCTCAACTGTCAATATTGTAAACAACTCACTGAAGCATGCCTTGTAGCCCAGATTCCGCGGATCGGAGTATCTTTTGGCGGTTGATCCAGTCGGGCATTTGCAGTAATGTGTTATTAAAATTGGGATTATAACATTTGCAGATGTCAATTGAAAAATGGAGGCAAATCTAAGGGACTTAGCCATTTCATCAATGAAACACCCACCATGCTTCTAATATGCAATTTAGATCGCTATGAGGCTACAGTAGTGTGATTATCTACACCTTCCACAAATCCCATAAGCCCCATTCTGCAGTCACAGCCACATTTGAAAACAATTTTTGGTTGGTTAGCTTATAAATGGGGGTAAGGGATTGGCTCGAAGACCTTCCAAGCCCGGCATTTGATCCCAAAAAGTGTCAGGCCAATAGCCTTTGGCCCGTTTGTTTCCGAATTTACTAATATCTGCGATACAGTCGAAACGTGTGCATTAAATGAAGGAGGCGATGAGGCTGTTAGTTCATTCTCCTATTGCACGATGCCGGTATGTCAGACCGTGAAAAGCTGGGGCTGAATGTGAGGGCATGTGATATATGGAGACTCGGCCGTAACAGTGTTAAGCTATATATATAATCTTTATTTCCTCCATATATGAGAGCATAACATGTACATGTATAGTAACAATGTCAAGCGAATTAGTAAAGAATGTACAAATTGAAAAAAGAAAGAAAAGAATATGCAATGTATGCCATACTGCGCGACCAATAACAACGGTTATTGATCGAGAAATTAAGCAAACATTTGCATTATCATTATAATTCAATGTATACAGCTGGACCAAATACACATAGTTGGCTAGCGAATATTGTATGATCATATCCATGTATCATACAGCAGTGCCACTCAAAATACTACATAACGGATACGTACTATCGGTGCCCTGCATATTGAGTTCACTCATTAGCTCTCATATTCCTCATTCCATTCAAAGTTGGACTGAAGCACATGGGACGCCATACATGCGAAATGAATATATAGGGCAACCTCATAGCATCTGTACCGTACCATTTTGCTTATGCATCTACGTATCCCTATTGATCGATACTCTGACTTTGTGCAGATATCTTAGCCATATATATAGCAGAGTCTTTTGTTCAGTATCTGTGACCTGCATGTGATTTGTGACGCTACCGAACAGTACATACATTTGCTGCTGTATTGTTAGTGCGATGAATTTCTTGTAGAAGCTCTCACAGCATTTCAATGTTATTTCCTTCCAGAATGTATGCCTCTCATGTTCATAATAATTACATTCATAAATGTAATGCAGAACTATGCGTTCGGAGCTGAATCCACATATATGGCAATGCTGCTGATATCGCGTATCAGAGAAATATATACATAAGAGATACACGGCTGAGCGGCATTGATCATGTACTGTATGATCAGTTAAGCTGAATTTCCACATATTAAATGGTGACACAGAGTCATGAACTATCATAAAGCCACATAGTATGGTTGACGATACCAGCCGTTCACGCCAGCCACGTAGTATGTCAATGTATGTCAACGTGTCGTGTTACTAGTTGTTTCCACGCGAATTTTGAAGGAAATATGCCAGTTACCATGAATTTGTCCAGTGTGTCCATATTTCCCGAGAATACGTCTTATATCTGGAATATATCCACGGGCCGTGCTTGGGTCACTGTAATAGCTAGTGAGTCGGTTGAGAAACACTACTTTAACTGTTTTGGTACCTGGTAGCCTACACAACTGACCAAGAAATGTCAGTTTGTTTAGATCGATTGTTGATTCTATCGAGTGTGTGCCTATAAGACTATTTGCAATGTCTGTTTTTGTACTTCTGGGTAATCCCTGTATGAATTTAACACAGAATCGATGTGATCATTCTAAATTTAATAACTCGTTTATGTTTAAATCATTCCAGACTTCGCAGCCGTAATGTGCTCTCGGGATAACAGTACGTTCATATTATATTATCTTTGACGTTAGTTGGTTCAAGCCGTGTTGATGTACACCAGTGTTTATTATGCTAAAGAATGTGGATCTCGTTTTTGTCGTGGCATTCATTGCGTTTGTGTAATTTCCAATTTTCATTTGACACACAATGCCTAGGTGAGCATACATTACGCAAACATTGTAATAGCGAGCATACCTCACTATACCCCCAGTTACCTATGTAAACAGGGGGTATGATGAGGTACCCGCGCAATAGGTAATGCGGTCAAATAGGTCACGATGCAGTGACTATTTTCGATCAATAACTTAAGTTGTAAGCGATTGTAATGTCTATTTTCAATATTTATATTATTAAAATGTATCATATCGGTACCCCTTTAAGTAATATTTGTATATTTTAAATGTATTGATGTTCTCATGAAGCGCATGAATATAAGTATTAATTAATCCAGCTTCTATTGAGGCAAATCACACAGCCTTAAAACTATGTGCTGGAGTATAAACCATAGTATCGTATATTATTCATAAGTATATCACTATTAAACATTAATTACAATATGTATGCACATGATTAAAACAGTAGATGCTACCGCTGTTTCGCTATATGTGATATTTATAACAAACTTTTTTTTATTCGTCCGCATACGGATTTCTGTCACACAAAGCGCCATTTTCAGTTCATATTTTGACCTTTGCATATGAACCGGACTAAGTTTAAACATTAAACAACTCTCGATTCCGTCCAATTCAAATTTCTCTGTTCAGACTAACTACATAAGTAATGCTGCTAAATAAGTGTTAACGGCTGGAACATGGTCATCACTAAAAGGAAGAAACCACAGTCGTATTATTGAAAAATAATATTTACCTGTGACCTCATGGGGGTCGCCATTAAAGCGACTCCACTCCAGATGAGGGGTAAAACGGATACTATTTTAAATAAATAAGTACCTAATGATGTAACTATTGCGACAGGTTTAAAAATTATAAGTGGCCAGTATAGATATTTATTTATTTAATATTAATTAATTTGTTGGGAGTGGCGCGCGTTTCTCCCATTTATTTTTATAATTTGCGCTATACTGATATTGCCCGTCACGTGGTATCATGCACATGCGCAGTTGACTGTCTTGGCCACCAAATTGGCGACTCGCAGAGCGGAAGATGAGACGAGCATGGTTTTGACATGTTCAGAACGAAAAAGAAGACAAATATCGCGTGATCGCCGATATCGCAAGCAAGTAATCAATATTGGCGACCAGATCAACCCATGGAAGCAGATTATGGAGGACCTGGGGCTTCACAGCAGCCGTGACTTCGCGGAAATTTTGCTTCAACGGTAAACTAGGGGTCATCTCAAATACGCCATTTGTATTATAAAGTCGGATATACTTGCTCATATTGGCATATATTGATGTAGTTTCGCTGTAAACTCGTTACAATTAGTTTATTTGTCTTATATAACCCGAAGTCCGATTTCTGGAAATGTGTCTTTTGTAACATAATTGGTGTTTCAATTGTGAGAATACCTGTCGGACATTGTTGTTGATATAGCTGGACGCGATGTGCGCATGCCCGGAAGTATGATTTGTGGGCCATTTGTGTCACGTGGGATTACGTACGGCAAGCAGGTCGTAAGTAAAAATAGAATTGGAAACGGAAAAGCCCTTTCGTATAGGGACGTATAAAGTACGATTTAACGCGAATATAAACATCCACCAACAGAAAATGAGCTCGCAATGTGTAGATATATGAGTCATAATTTATTTTCGCTTCAATTTGGAAGTGGTAACTTTTAAAAAATAAACATCTTCATATTACATTACTTTTTTTCTATACTGTTTCACCATATTTTAGCTATGTAAAATCATTAGATAGCAAGCTTAATGACTCTCAGTTCGACTACGCTAATACAATTTCTGGGAATAGTCACGACAGACATTCCCTCCTGTAACAATTTGTATTTGTCTTAATTCCATATCTATCCCATAAGTGTAAACATGTGTGTACCTACATATAATAATATTTAGACCTATATGCATTATAAAGTAAAACAATTTATTGTTTAAAATCTAATGATATATTTGTTTTTCTCATCCAAAATTGTTATTTCAAAATACAAGTTTCATCGTGTTACATCACATTTGTTTATCCATTACAATACATCTCAAATCCAGTCACAGTGTTTGTTCATGGCGATGACGTGGCTACGTTTTATATGAAGAAGTTGAACGTTGCCATGTATTAAAGGAACACTCCACAGAGGCAGATATATCAAGCGTTACGGTAGGGAATTATGTGTTACAGGACGGACTACCCACTCCCGTTATATGAGGGAATAAGACATATCAGTCCACTGAAACTATTTATTGAACAACACAAACCCTATAATGCACCTTTGAAGTTCAAATATGATTAAAACAGGAATGTTAGAGTCCGGTAATGTGTTATGAAGTTTCGGGTCATATTATTGTGACATTAGTTACTGATACCAATAAACTGACAACCCCTAACATGGATAATAATTTCTACTGTATAGCGATACCGCCTATTTAATTGTCAAGTAATTACAAGTGTTTCCAAATATCATCATTGATTTTGTAATGGGAATTACTTATTCCCATTACATTTTCTGGTTCTGGGATAATTCCTAATATATCATCAAGACTATACCAGCTACGATCTGTCACGGTACGAGGCCACAGAAAACGCTTGTCATCCTTCTTTCCAGAAGTAAGTGGATCCTTAACCGCTTTGATAGTCGTGCTAATATTGTCGTGAGTCCTATCTATAGTCTTATCTTTCATTTCGGCCACTTCCGCTGTACAACCTTTTTTGTCGATGACAATGGAATCAAAGTCGTTGCCTTCATCAAGGTAAATCGTAACTACCTCATCTACATGTAGCTCTGCATCATTGTTGACATTATCAGGCGTGTATTCAAGTGCTGAAAACTCGGCGTTCAGATCTTCATGCGCTTCTTCTTCACAGATATTCAGTTCACGAAGATGTTTTTGATCTTGATTCTTCGCACTGCACTACGGGTGTTGGGAACCAGCTCAATCTTTCTATCATTTTCATATTTATGTTGCATTGCCTTGAGCGCCTCATTTATTTTTTTCTTTTGGCGGCTTTGGATATAAATTGCACGTTATTCGTTTCATCTTTGTGGTTGAAATTCTCTTGACTACTTGTAGACTCTGAGTTTTGATGATCATCGTTCTCCTGCGCCCGGTCTTTGTTTAGAGATTGCATATCTTTCTTGCATTCGTATTTTTTTTTTTTTTAGATTTTGGCTCCTCAATTAATGTCATCTTTCGTTTGGCTGCTTTGATTGGAATGTTCTCACTAGTTTCTTCCACAATCTGTTCTTTAGGGGTGCACTACATAGTTCACACATATTATCGCACACACAACTCAAATTTCTATACGAAAGGCTTCCGGTCGGTCTAAGAAGTATCTGATGTAATTGCTTTGTTCCTGGTATGGGTTTTGCTTTCTTTCGTTCCAGATTCGCCCTTTCTAACTCTATTTCTGATTCTGTTACTAACATTACCATTGGTTTTCCATGTTGCATTTGGTTCACGAAGGTTTCAGCACACATACTGTCCTGACCATGCCGAACTTGTTGGTCAACTCCCCTTTTCAGTGCCCCACCAATGGCATCAGGTATTCCCTTTCCATGACCGGCCTCGAAGAACGACCATTTCACAGACTCAAATCACATTTTCGTCTGTTCCGTGGACAGTAAGAGAAAATTGCCCTTCTGTCTATACTGGGTCGTTGGACCGTCACTGAAGAACTCCATGCTATTTACGGCTGGGTGTTTCTGTTTAACATGCTTCAGGACTTTTTTCAAGTGAGCACAGATACCGCTGGGACTATGGTTGAGCGAATCAGATACCGTGCCAAAAGTTTCACTTTTCTCCTGACCCACATAGAACACTCCTGTATGAAGTGTTAGTTGTCTTTTCGAAGCACCAACGTGCATAGACTGAATTTCCTGTGTCTTTTTACAGACATAATTTTCTGAGAAGTCTACATATATAATACATTCGTTGTCCTTTAAAGTTTCTCTTGAACGCTTCATGTACTTAAATTGGGCCCAGCATTTATATATGTGTTGCATGTAGACTTCAAAAGCAGCATTAAACTTCTCTAACATGTGTCCACACTTGTCAGTTAGGCTTTTAATTGTTGTATATGTTACTTATTTCTGTTTCGTGGTGTTTCCGTCTTTAAAAGTCCTTTCTTCTTTCTGTGCTGACCATTTAAACCTGGTTATTTCTTCGTCGTGCTTTTCGTTGTTTAAAGTCCATTTGTTTGCGTCGCATGTACTACATTGTCCATGCATGCACTTGTACCCGTTTATATCACAAACTCTCCCTGTCAAGAGCGTATGCAAGTTGTCGGATTCCAGTATGTTTCATTTATATAACGACGATGCCATCATTATCACACTTTCTGCACATGCATGTTTCCCTATCAGACTATTTAGGGAATATTACCCAAAATGGTCCCATTTTTCGAAAAAGTTATAGCTCATTTTTGTTTTGCTCTCTACTTGAAATTGTGTATGGAGAGTTATCAGTGTGTCACACAGTAATCGTTTTTGCTTCTTCTTCTTGTTCCTGGTTACTGTTTGTTTTTTACCAGTAACAACTCTTGAATTGTCATCTCTGAGATATATATACATGTATACACTTCTTGATTATGACAGACATGAATTACAATACAGCAGATATGATATCGGTTCATAAGTTAAAATGATATGAACGGAAACTTAAAAGCACGAATTCAAGCTATAGTTTAATGCTATTCCACCAGACGTTTGGTAAAGAACGTTAACACAGTTTAGTGCATTAGTGCGTGTTGAGCCTGACTAGCGTCGTGCGTTGTGTCCTTGACCAAGACAATTTATCCACACTGCTCCAGTTCACCCAGCTGTAAGTGGGTACCGATAATTCGTAGTTGCTCTGTAAATACGAACTACCGGCTTCTCTAAAAAATCTCTACCTCTGTTATTTGTCCCATTCTCGGGAGACGGCATACAATGTCATAGAGCCAGTGCCGCCGTTAAATATGAGATAAAAATTAAAAATAAATAAATCAGTGAGTGTTCTCTCGCGCAACAGTATATGAATGAGCATTGCTCAAAGCCATCAATTACAATACAGCAGACATACTGACTTGCAATACGTTAAAATGACAAATAGAACAACTACATACTAACGACACGTGTTATTTATACGTAACATTACTAAATAGCTTTTATTATATAAATCGTAGAATCTTTCACGTAACAATTTACTGTAACGAAAATGTTCACTTTCGTAACAATATATACACCCTGGTTATTAGAAGACAGACAATACAATATACCGGTAACACACATACTGTCGTACTACTATGTTAAACTGAATTCAATGATAACTTAATATAAACAATCATTACCGGCATTGGCCTATTACCAATATATATAATCCGTTGCATTCATGTAACAGTTTACTGTAACAGATTTGTTCTTTCGTGTAACAGTATGTATATAATGAATGCTCATATAATGAAATTTAGAGATAACTCAATTAATCTCATATTGTATTTGAGAAATAGCGCAGTCAATGTGTAATTGTATCATTCAATGTGCCAGCCATGATATGGTATATCATTGGCATAGATAACCTGCATGTATTCACTCATGTAACAGTTTACTATACCATATACGTTCACTCGTGTAACGGCATATTTATGTTTGTTGGTCCTATAAAATTTCTAAGCGGTAAAATATATCTTTCTGTGCAGTTCTTCAAACACTGACATACATTCAAATGTAATTTTAACAGTACACACTGCTTTCAGTTTTTTTATCAAATTTGTAGCTGGAAACAAAGCATCCCAAGAAAAACAGCGTTCATTTTGCGCAAATATACCGAGGGGTTACCGGTTTTCGTGGCCATAAGGAATAAAGTACAAAACAAACAGCATAAACTACTTTCCTGAACATATATAACCATCAACAAAGACTGCAACCATCCCTCCATCACTTCACATGATAACGGAGTTCATTCATGTAACATTGACACGAACTCTACCTATTTTAGTGAGGTCGTGTAATCCATTGTATGTGTAATATTGTTGACAAGGTAAACAGTATTCGTGCCCTTCCGGAAATGAGTTTTGTGAGGGACTTAATGGAGGATTCCTAAATTATTTTGACAGAAAAATGTAACAATGATCTTTCTTATTTTGTTTCTAATTAAATTAATAAAA
>CM055278.1:48895880-48925702 GCA_029237695.1 Conchocele bisecta
TTCAGCCCTGAAATCAGAATAATCCTGATCTGATGCCAAGTCCTCGCCACACCAGAATCACTTGGCCCCTAAAAACCCAAATGCAGTAGGATCAGTAATAATCTTACTACTTTTATAATGGGCAATAACCCAATTCAACTCCCAGGTAACAAAAGAGCCAAAGATAAAAGCGTACCTGAGGGCCAAACCAGGCAAATCGTGATTCCTATAAGGAGGAACCCCTACCGTTAATTTACGCTGTCTCGTTCGCCTGACCACCACCCACGAAAAAAAGTTTAAAATGTGTGTATCGTATATGTACTTAGTTACACGACGTACACTATACTCATAGTAGAAACAAAGTACATTTTTATAGTCGTCTCATAATCACTATGATCACATTTTTGCCAGACACATTTTAGTGACATAGTTTTACTTTCTGGTAGCTTATCAGTGATAGTGTTGACCAGACTGCGGAAATTTAAACTGTTCGCAAAGTGAATAATCCCCATTTTAACCCGACGAGTCATATTA
Organism: Conchocele bisecta; assembly: GCA_029237695.1. Taxonomy (NCBI): domain Eukaryota; kingdom Metazoa; phylum Mollusca; class Bivalvia; order Lucinida; family Thyasiridae; genus Conchocele; species Conchocele bisecta. Next base: position 48,896,394 of record CM055278.1, read on the forward strand.
TGTTCGGTATGACCATTTGTAATACATATTTTTGAAAGAAATCACATGGCTTGGATACATAACAGGTTCCGTCACGGATTTGGTAATATTTTAATCACCAAAATAAGAATCCGCAAATGGCCATTTCAATTGCTTTGGCACGTACATGTAGTTCGATAGTGCAGATTAAAGGGAAGAATTCGCCCTTTGTCTATTTGAAAGACAATTACTTACTGCTTACGGAGTAAAGCTGAAAACCTTATTGTCCGTTTGCATGTAGCGTGCAAGCGACACGGTGCTAATTTCACAATCGGGTATTTGATACGCCTATAATCACGTCCTGTGAGAGCAATTGGCTACGGTAATTGACAGGGTTTACCGTTGTACGAAATGCGGAATGTTCCAGACTGAAGAAGGGAATTATACAATAACGGTACCTTATAGTGGTTGGAACCAATATAGCTTAAATACTGTAGGTATAAACTATACTAGCTTCTACACTGTGAAATAATGGTCGACTATGGTTGTCAGTATATTACTAAACTGTCTCAATATCAATTGTGAACGCAGCAACGATGGTCCCGTCATAACTTGGGAATTTATTTGATATGGAACTAAGGTTTCGTAATGAGTATTTTATTCCCAGATGGCTTAATCAGATTCACGCAGCGCAGGAAAATTTTCATTATCATACACTTGACCAAAAATATGACGTTTCTCCATTTTTCCGCTACCCTCCGGAGATCTACATCTTTGTATATTTGCATACCCAGGTAGTTGTACACTGTATCCTTACGACAATATGATTCAACCTTTTGGGAAATTAATGGTGGGGGCATGAAATGGCCTTTCTGAATATGTAGTCACAGCACCCTCGGTTAATTCTTTCAAAAACAGGCGAAACAAAGAGTGGATCAGGCATCCACATAAATTCAACGCTAGCTGGTATTAATAAGCAACCGGAAGTCACAATACAAAGTAAGTAGGATAAATTACCAGACGTAGAAAACCACATACAAAGTGCCAAAGAAACAGATGTTTATATGGGCATTGCTCATATTCGTCTCCATCAACTGTATAATTCTTTCGAAAAGTATAGATGTTGTTTAACTAGTTCAACCCTACATACCTCTGAAGCGGTTTTTGCAAACTGTAGATCTAGATGAGCCGGTTCACATTTTGCAAATAATGTTCATGTTTTACAGAAAAACAAACAACGATTTTTAAAATGGACTAGTCTGAAAACCATTGTGCAATGATGTTATAGGTCAAAACATTAACATGACAGTTTATTCCAGTTATTTAGGGTTGAAAGAGTCAGTCCTGTGATAATAATAATAATAATGCTCTCGTGTTTGGGTCTAATTATAATGTGATATTTTCAATATTCTTTGTTGTGTGTACACATACTACAGCTACTTAGAACTACACCGGCCCCACCCTGCGTTGGCACGGGATGGAAACATGCATGCTTGCCTTTTGCTTGAATATCCGTCTGTCCCTACGTCTGTCCGTGGTCATTCATATATAACATTTACTCTTTTTGTTACGGTCCACCATGTCAGGGTTCCGAGCTGTTCCCAGTGAGTAGTATATAGGGAGTCAAAATGATACCACCTAACGGTGGTATCATTTCCCCACCCTATATACTACTCCCACCGCCTCCCGAAAAACTCCAAAATTGGTTAACGAGGAAATTGTCACCCGACAGCAAATCGTGACAATTGGTGTCATAAATACATAAGTTGAAAAGAGGTCCAATGGAACATATAAATCTCATAGGTATATACAGAAAATATGATAACGCCAGAAATATAAAGTGACAAATCTGTAATGGTTTCGGCTACCCAACGAAATAGCCACCCGATAATGCGCCGGCCGCCGAATTAATTATCAGAAGAAAAAAAAAAAGAGAAATGTTTGTTCAATTGGGGATTTTGCAGAATTCCTATAAAAAAAAAAAAAAAAAAAAATGTTCAATTGGGGTTTTTGCATAATTCTATACGTCCGCGCGTGATAGTTTATATTTCGCATTTTCCTCCTCCACTATAGCTAATTTATTTCTACGATATTGAAAAATTATTAATAATTTGTAAAAATAAAAAAAAATAGCAAAAGCCTCCACTCGTGCACACACCCCCAGCAACTGGGCAGATTTCTTAGCCGGAACCCAGCCACTGGGGTGTTGTTGGGACCTTTCTTAAGCCCACGCATCTGTTGGCTCACAGTCTCATTTTACGGGTCGCCTTTAACCCCATTGCCAATTCCTCAATTCAGAGAAACCGACGAAGTAAGGCGAGCCTATTTTGTGATTTGGTGATGTAATTGCAAGCTCTTAGGTAGAAATCTTTTAGGCCGGCACCTTTGAGCTATACAATTCCATCACCAATTCACACACACATTTAGAGACTGCTACCATTAAACAGACGAGACGGACGTCATACCGGATCAACAACATGGCACACACGAGATGAGACGAATTGTTGTCTTTCTTTCTTTTCTTTTGCTTACGTTTAACGGCCGCACTGTCTCTATGGACTTGCACGCCGTCCGCAAAAGGCGGAATAAAAACTTGGGCCGAATGGGAATTTTGAATTTTGAATCTGTGTAATCTGGGTAGAACCAGTTCGCGGGCTTAGGGCCCCAGAGACAAATGTGCGATTTAGATTACTGCTGGCGGCCACCAATTTGGTCATACGAATTTGTTGTAAGGCTTACAAACGTATATATACTCATCACTTTCCTATACAACATAAAAATGGTGTGCAAATTATAATTATTTATAAACACTTAGCGAGGTTCACGAATTTCCGGGATGGTTCGTTATTTTATTAATTTGATAATTAGTTTTGTAAAAATTAATATTAATTAACAAGTTTTTTTTATATCTTCGTCCGCGAGAATTTGTGGTTGAGCCTTGGACCGGATAGTACCCTTTAACTCCTGGTATCTGACCATCTCTTCGACGACCATTTTGAACTCGCTATCTGATATATCGTTGTCGGCTATTGCTTTCGACACGATAACGTCGATACTGTTTTTCTTAGACCTCGCGAGAACCGCTATTCGATCGTGCTTTCGACTCTTGGCCTCTAGTTTTCGAACCACGAGTCTGACCGTCATACAAAGCAGTCCCGCCCCCGCCTCTGTCTCACTCAAGGCCACCGCGACCGGACACATTCCCCACCCAGCTTATAACGGATGCTGAGGCTAACGCGGTGCTCACCCCCTCTAATATATTGACCGACCGCCTATATTTCTTCGCATAACCCGGCCGCGTCTCTCCCTCGTTCTGTAGAATATGTTGTATCTCGACGATCCTGGTCATCCTAAAGAATGCCGGGTCGGCCGTCCCCGAAGGTAAGTGTGGATATAGTTTCTCATCATTCATCATAAATCAAGTTGTATTAACAGTGTAACAATAGTGGAGGAAGCTGTTGGTCAGCATTTTTTGTAACAAAGTTAATAACACTACCTGCCGAAACTTTAATTGTAGTGTCATCATCGAATATAGTAAATCCTGACCTCTGCCCCGCGTGCTTGGTGATGCCAATATTCTGTTCTACACCATTCAGGACGACATTCACTCGGACTTCAGAAGTGGCGTGTCCGCGAAAGTAGACCGAGCAGACCGCCATTCGAAAAATCGTCCCAGACACTGCCATGGTGTATCCCCCGTATCTGTTGCTCGCGTTGGTACCGAATGAATATTCGTAGGCCCCCTCGCTTAGTGAACCCCGCTCCTCGGCCCAAACTGTTATGACGTGTCTGCTACCTTGCAATTTTCCCATTTGTGCAGCCGCCCTAGTTAAAACTGTGTGGGACTGTGATACGCCCCTCTCCAGCCTTCTCATTGCGGCTTCATCGTCTGCTGCGGCCGCGACGGGAACGTCCCGTTCTAAGTTGGAACTACCTGGACCGTATATGCTCATGATTAATATGTATATATATTATGTTTAATCGGTTTTTTCGAGAACGCTCGAAATCGGGTAATAGTTATTCAACTCTCGCGCTTTATCATCTAGAATAGAAATCTTCAACTCGTGGATGTGTCCCGATTCCAAAACTTTCATCTCGGGGGTTGGGAATTCTAAGGTCAGGGTCTCGCCATAGAAACAGTCGCTGGCGTGCACAGTTTTTAGTAATGTACTGGGAGCTCCGTCTAACGTGTTGTACGATGTGTTCAATTGATCCAGGTGCACCCTGAGAGTTTTCGTGAAGACGAAGTTTACTGGGATGTCACGACGTGCTCGCCCAGGATTAAACCATCCCTTATTGTCGGAGTAGTTTTTGAAAAACCGAGCCGCTCAGCCAAATCCGGGTGATCGTTACCTGGTTGGTGGGTTCGACGGTAAAGGTCGCGAGTCCGGTAGCCTTCGAGATTGTGAGGCTGGCTCTACCATCAAGCTCCGACGCAACAAAAGCTTGGAGGGATCTCGAACTCCAAAGGCCGGGCGGCAGCTTTACACCTACTTGGCGGGGGGCCTTCGCTCTTCCCCACGTTTTTCCACCCAACCGTGAAGGTGATTGATCTGAGGCCTACCCGGCGTTTTCCGCAGCAGTTGTCGATTGACTTTTGAAGTTCACAACTCCCATTTTGAACTTTAGTGATAGAAGCAAACATAATAATATCTTTCAATGGATACCCAAGCATTTAGCTTTAACTATAATGCAAAGTACGTGGTCGGAGGTAAATACACGCAAAAAGACGTTGTTAACCACCTTGTACACCCAACTGTAGCAGTTAGACCGAAACGTGGCTTTACCACCAATTTTCCCGACATCTTTGAACAATATAGGCTGCCCAAGATTACTACAATTGAGGCCGTGAACGGGTGGAAAGCAACACCGATGCAGTTTTGGCAGAATCAGCTCAACTTCGCCGTATGGTGCGCAACGACCGGATGCGGAGTTTCGCATCAAGACCATCTGACATCCAAGAATGTCATGCTCCGAAGTGTCTACAACTTTCACGCGTATTACACCATTAGGAGGATTATCAAAGAACAATGTATTCCACTACCTCAAGATGACGCATGGAATCCCATTTCCAACACATACGATCGTAGGGCGTTCGAAAGACTGTGTAACGAATTTAACGTTTCAAAAGATGCGGACTGGAGACAGAAAGTATTTCCTAACAGCACTGGCCTCGGGGACGTTCTCATTCGGGGCCAGTCCGGGAATTGGACGCAGACGGATTTTAGACACGAACGCTGGGAATTTTGATCCCGCGACGATGACCTTCGGGCCGGAAGTTTCTGGAGGTCGGCACTGCGGCGTCTCATCCTGCAATTGGTTACCTCCGAAACGAGCTCACATAGATTACATACAGCAGCCTGCTGAGGTCCAGGACGCGTGGGGTACATTTATGTTAGATAAGGGTATGGGGTTCACGCAGGCTGGTGTTACTCGCCTCAACAACTCCATTCGGACATACGTCTGGGCCATCCTCGGCGCACAGAAGCAAACTCGCAGTTCTATACTAGGCACGGGAACGGCGTTTGACGCGCAAAAACAAGTCTTGGCACTTGTAGAGGACGCCATCTCAGCTAAGGTGGACCTGGAGAAGGCGATCAAGCAGTATCAAGACGTTTTGCAGAATGCCAGCACCCTTGTAGACTATGTATTTGGAATAGGTCTTTATATGGCACCGAGCAATATGATACTACGAGACGACCCGGTTGACGGTTACAATAATCAGATCGTAATCGCCACCGTCAATCAAAAAATCGGCCACAACGGGAACGTGAACGTGGATATCATCAAGCGCACCCCCAACAGTGGAACCGATTTCATAAAACCGCAAGCACCCACCACACCAACCCCAATTCACGAATTGGGCCCCCCATCAAGTTCATTTGAACCCAGTGTTCCACCGAGTTCCGCTCCTGTTTCAACCTCTGCAATAGGACCAGCACGTTCCCCCAATCGCGATTGGATTGGAACAGGGGAAAATAGTGTCACAACCCACGAGGAGGAGAAATTAGGGCTCGTCGTAGCCCTCGTGGCGGTCGGACTATTTGTACTTTGGATTTAGGAACTCTCGGGAGGCTAAAAGTAGGAGACCGGCGATAGCCACGATTAAAGCCCAAGCATTCTCGGCGAGCCATCCGACCGTTTTTGATAATATAGATAGCAAGAAGGAGAGGAGACCCCCGATACCCAGGCAGCGCGGCAGCCAACTTTCCTGCTAATTTATCCAGGAGATTGGCGAGGGCTTTTAGTTGTTTGTTTACCCTTTCTTTGGCTCCACCGGATGGAGCTGGTGCTGGCGCTGGTGATGGCGCTGGTGCTGGCGCTGGTGCTGGCGCTGGTGCTGGCGCTGGTGCTGGCGCGGGTGCTGGTGCCGAACCACCCGTGATAGATAGAACTAGAGACGATATAGATAGAATTAGGGTCGATATAATCATGGTGAAAGCTGTGAGGATGGTTACTATTGTGAAGCCCTTCGCTCTGAACAGAGTGCGAAGACGCTCACCGAGTGTCGTGTCCTCGTGCAGGACCCTCGAGATTGTTTCGTGACTTAATTGTCCAGAGAGTGTCTCACGGTTAATTGAGACAGCCGCTAAGCGAGCTTCTCTTTCATCCCGCAACGACGGCAGGAGTTTGTTGATCCGCTCGGTAGATTCTCTATCGCCACGGGCTTCCCCAAGTTTTATTTCTTCTTGCTCGATATGGTCGTCCAGCTCCGTGAGTTTGGAGAGCTTATTAACCAGTTCGCCACGGTCCGTTTGTAGAACCTTATTGAGTCCCAGTAGTTCTCTAAGAGGTAATGGTGGGTCATACTTCGTGCCGTTAATTTCGTTGACCGTGGTTTCCACTGTGTTAATAGCGTCGGTGACTATACGAGGGACCTCGCTGATATCGCTCGTTTCTATAGCGGCGGCCGTCTTCGCCAGCGTTTCGTCGGTAGCCTGTATGTTTTTTACCATTTTTTAGGCACCTGCGACCGATCATCGAGCACTCCGAGAGCTCGAGCGAGGTCTGCTCCATATCGGCTCACTGAAGAGGGGTTGAGGAACTTGGTCGGGTCGTTCTTGTACGTCGGCAACTTCCAGCTGTTGCCCCATTTAACCCACAGGTCTCCTCTTTTAGTGCTGCGAAACTCCAACGTGGCCTTGATGCCGTGTTTAGACACTATACTCTCCCACCGTTTCACCAGAGAATCCGTTCCCCTGAGAGGAGCCAGCTCACCCTTGGATATCCCCTCAGGAATATCGGCACCGCCCGCCCATGTCGGAGTTTCGGGTGGGGCCTCCCACGTATGTAAAGGTTTATTACCCCGATACTTCTCGGGTGTGTCAAACAAACGTGTCTTATACTTCTCGGGTGTGCCAAACAAACGTGTATTCTTGGGTGTCCACCCGGGAAACGGATTCTTCTCGGGTGGGGTCTCTATGAAGGCCGTTTCTCCTTCTTCATCATCATCCATATAATCGGAAGTTCGGTTGGAGTCATCATCGAAGAAATCATCATCATCATCATCATCGAGGTAATCGTCTCGGTCGCCCGTAGCGCGATCGAATTCGTCCATGCCAATATCGAGACCAGCCATCTTTAATAATTATTATTATATTAAAGACAAAACCATACAGGTTTAATAGATTATGTCTTCGAGTAAATACGGTCGCAAACTCAATCCATATCGCAGACTGCGTGAGCCCCTCGGGGCAAAAGGTGTGAAACAGAGTGTCGTTATTACGAACAACCCATCGACGATCGACCAGAAACAGCAGCTCTTAGTCCGCTTCCCCAACCTCGGAGCTAGCGACGTCATTATGCCGGGGACTGTTCGCCTCGCTTTCACTATTTCGCTTACATCGACGGACGCGGACCGAACCATCGTTCAGAACCTGGGTCGCGCCATCGTCAAGAAGACCATGATAAAGATTTCTGGTAATGAGGTGATGTCGATCGATGACAGCGACGTCTACCATTGCTACCAGGACCTGTGGAAGACGGCGCAAGAGCGCGAAAATGCGGTCTATCAAGGTATTGACACCAGTCGAAATAAGAACGTAACCAGACTTAGAATCAGGGCTGGTGACAAGGCAGATAACGTCGCGAGCGACAACGCGGTCGCGGCCGCTTACGGCAACCGATTCTACATCCCGCTCGACTTTGAGTTGCTGGAGAGTCACATGCCCTACTATCAGAGCGCTTTGGCGGACCGCCTCGAATACGAACTAACGTTCAACGACTACTGCCAAGTTATCATAGCCACTGACATGACATCGAAGTATACGATCAACAATGTGTCGCTGGAGTACGACATGGTCACGATGCCCGAACTCGCGCGATTAATCAGATCCCAGTATGTCGGGCGCGTTGCCATACTTTACGACCGAGTTCTTCGCCACCGCAAGATGACGAAAGACAAAAGCGACACATTGTGGAATATTAACGTCAACGTACCCGCCCGCTCGATGAAAGGTATACTGATGTTGTTCGAGGAGGGCCGGTTCGCGCTCGGTGCTAGAAAATCCGACAAATTCTATAACCCCAAAATCACGAAGGTAGAGGTTACGATCGAGGGAGTTCCCAATCAACTCTACAGCGCGGGTCTCCGCGCGCACCAGCAGTGGGACGAAGTAAGAAAACATTTTGCTTCCGGCTCTAAGCGTTCCCCGGAGGTTGCCGCGGTTGCCAAAGACCTGCAGCTCTCGGACGTCTCCCTCTCGGATTTTCTGACTACCAAATACGCTCTATGACTAGACATGCAAGCCAGCGACGACGACCAAATGCACGGTAGTGGACGCCAAGTTGAGAACGCTAGTGAGGGTGTGACGATCCAGATAACCAAAGAGGCGGATGGAGCCGGGCCATTGAACGTCTACTTATATATAATAACAGACGCGCAACTCAATATAGAAGATGGCCGATACGTCTCAGCTTTATACTAATTTTAGCAATCAATACCAATTCACGATTGGAGATGCCCACTCTGCCATAATATGTGGGCAGACAGGATGCGGAAAAACGGTTTTCATCCTCGACTTACTCGAGGGCTCCTACCGCGATGCCTTTCGTCACATTATGATCCTGTGTCCCACTGTGCGGCACAACGATACTTATCAGCGGCGCCCGTGGATATGGACCGACCCTGAGGTATACGTTATTGACCCCGGCGACAGGCTTCACGGTTGGCTGCGTGTCTTCTGTCAAATATTCCAGGGAGAGCCCACCCTATACGTGATTGACGACTGCTCTGCCAAGGCGGCGATGACCAAAAAGAAGGACATGCTCTCCGAGCTCGCGTTTTCTGGCCGCCATGCGAGGCAAAGCGTATGGATCTCCACTCAGAAGTACAACGCCGTCCTAAAGGATCTGCGCGAGCAAACGAAATGGGTCGCCCTCTTCCACTGCAAGGACCGAAACTCATTCGATGAATGTCTTAGAGAGAACGACGTTATCCCAACGCGCGAGGAGCGCCTGGAGGTTCGACAGATACTTTCGGAAACTAAGCACACCAAGCTTCTGCTAAAGACTGATCAACCAACTGCTTATAATGTAATTAATTAGTAACTGCTGAGTAAATGCTTAACAATGCTGAACAAATGCTTAACAATGCTGAACAAATGCTGAACAATTACTGAGCAATGCTGAGCAATGCTGAGCAATGCTGAGCAATGCTGAGCAATTGCTGAACAATGTTGAACAATGCTTAACAAATACTTAACAATGCTGAGAAAATGCTTAACAATGCTGAGCAATTGCTAAGAATGTGTTGCTCCGCTGCGAGCTTTATTGCGAGCATAACGGTCATCATAAGTATCTGGTGGTGCGCTTGGCAATATGTTAGACTTATGAGACTTGTAAGAATAGTTAAATTAATTTTAAGAAAATTAGCAATAATGAACTGCGACGAACTTCTCGATCAGCTAATGGAAGAAACAGTCGCTCCGACTGCCGACACGACTGCAATTGTAGGAACACCTGTCAGCACGACTGCCGGCACGGCTGCCGATACGGTCCCGAAAGAAACTGAAAACGCGGCGCGTCGCGAGCGTCTAGCTGCGCTGGTTGCTGGGGGACAGTCGGAGCATTATCTCGGTAGGCGTCTCTCAGTTTGTCAGGTGGATAAGATGTCAGATGCGGAGGTCGATACAATGTCGATACGAATCCAAATTAGGTGCGGAGATGACAAAAACTCTCGGATCGGCGGCTATTCATTTGTACGCTACCACCGTTAGTATACTTCTCCCTATACCAGACACCGCGGGGTTGATTCGCGATCTAGAGACTGACCCTTTTATAGGACACACTCTTAGAACAGCATGCTGCTCAATTTATCACAAGTTTGGAATGTACTTAGCTCCGCTGACAACCGCGTTGACCACAGGTAAACATTGTCATTTGGACATATATGCCCACGAACTATAAGCCCTAATATTAATATTATAAATGATGACACAAGACACACCTGCGAGAGTGACGGAGTGTTACTCTGCCACCGGGTGACATACCGCATATAAAAAATCCCAAAAGGCAGGCGGCTGGGAGAGCGGCTGCTGCCACACGAAAAGCTAAACAAGATAAAATACTCGCCGAGCTTCGAGAGGCCAAACGGTCGTTGCAATCGGAGACAGAGACGGCAAAACACCCGGTGGCGGCTGTTTCTCCCCCAATCGCTATTGGATTGGAACCGATTGCTCCAACTCCCAATCTCGATTGGATCCCATGGGTTTTTGTTGGTGGTCTGTCGGTTGTGGGCACCCTGTATGTGCTTTACCGTTTCAACAACAGGTCCCCCCTATCATCAACAAGGTTTAAATTGAAAAAACAACCCCCAACACTGTTGGACGCGGTTCCAATCCAATCGCGTTCAACAGTGTTGAGGGAAGCGCCCCATTTAAACATTAAACGCGATCCTTTTTATATCCAATAATAATTATAATGGCTGAACACGATGGTAAAATGATAGTGAATGCGCTTTATCACGCCGTGGTGATATCGGGTCTCAGTATCGGGTATGCTCGACTATCGAAGGTGGCCTTAGGAGGGTCCGCCCCCAAATTGGACTTTACTGTGAGAGACGTAGGGCTCGTGACCTTAGATGTAGCGGCCGCAGTTTGGACACGAGATTATCTAATTAAAGCTGGAATTCTACCCGTTAATATATGGAAATAAAATGGCTACGATCGGAATAATAGTAGGAGGAGCGCTCGTGAACGCATTGGCGTTCAGCGGCAGCAACTTTCAATTCTCTAAACTACAAAACTCGAACGCGGATGAGGAGCGCGAGTGTCACGATTTAGTTGTAGAACAACTCAATAGCGCAAAGGAAGCGTGGTCACAAAAACGAACCGCCCATCTCGACTGGGTCAACGAAGAGCTGCGCCGCGAGAATCACACCACGCAAACTTTCCAGAACGTTGAAGAAGCCAACCGCGAGTACGCGCTGGCATATCCGCAGAGAAGTCTCGATCCAATGAAATTGGGACTAGATCGCGAGCCCCAACTTTCAGATTTCTATGTACCGTCAGAGGCCCAAAAAGACCGCGAGATCGCGTTCATCGTCGTGGGAATGGCTGCGACGGGTCTCGTCAGCTACTATATATTCAATCGAGATTGAAATAAGCAATTGAACTTGTTTAAATATATATATATATAACGATGTTAGTTGACGATCTTTATTACGCTTTGATCGATGTAGGCTACACGGCCCTTAAACACCGTATAGCTGGCACAAAGGGTATGATCCGTCTGGCCCAAGATTCTCTCGAGACGTTGCGCGAGGACGAAAAAACGGCCACCATTTTCGCAAAGCGGATGTTACATTCCCCCACCAATCCTGGGGGATTGGATTCCTCCGAGTTCCTTCAGAACTTAACCTCCAAAATCAATCGCGATTGTACTTCCAACAAATGTTTATTATTAACGACGCAGTTACCGGACGAGCTGACGAGTGCATGTTGGAGATTGTCCGATATATTAGAATACTTCGCATACGATGAACACGCGCAAACTTGATACCAAACTAACGCGCAAGCTGGCGAATACGTACTATATCCCACGCGGCTACTGGAAGGGACTCGCGGCCATCAAGAACCTCGCGGCGGCGACCAAGGTTTCCGAAAAAGCTGTCAAGGAATGGCTCAAGAAGCAGGCCATCTGGCAGATCTATTTACCCGCGCCTCACAATATTCCGCGCCCGAAATTCGACGTGCCGGTGCCGAACCAAGTTCACCAAGCGGATCTCCTGTTTCTCCCTAACAATCGCGTCGGTCGCAAGACATACAAGTACGCGCTGACAATCGTTGACGTAGCGAGTCGTTATAAGGGGGCTGAGCCTTTGGCCACTAAAGAGTCTAAGGAGGTGGCCGAGGCTCTTTCCCGAATATATAAGAGGAGTCCTCTCAAATGGCCGAATCTTCTCCAGGTCGATCCCGGCCGCGATTTCATGGGCGCTGTCTCTCATTTATTGGCTAAACACAAAGTTTCTGTCAGACGCGGCCGCGTCAACATCCACCGGGACCAGGGGATCGTGGAGCGCTTCAATCGAACCCTGGCTGAGAGACTGTTCGGACACCAATATGCCAAAGAACTTGTAGACCCTCATTCGCGATCGACCGAGTGGGTGGCCAGACTGCCTGCCGTGGTCTCCGCACTGAACGGAGAGGTGACCAGATTGATAGGTAAGAAGCCCGTAGATGCTATCAAGTTTAAAAGGGTGACGAGCAAGCCCTCTGCCGTCTCGCGCGGGCGACCCGTTGGTTTAGAGGAGCAGCAATCGCCGATTGCACTTCCATCGGATATTGACGTCCGGTACCTCTATCAACCGGGAGAGCTCGAAGGTGGCAGCCGCCGCGCGACTGATCCCGTGTGGTCTCTCAATGTATATCATCTAGATCGATATATTACCAAACCCGATGAGCCCGTGCTCTACTATTTGGATGATGGGTCCTCTCGAGGGTTTGTTCGCGAAGAACTTCTTGCGATGCCTTCTGACACCCAGTTACCCCCGGATCGTCAGAGTCTTTAGATTGCTAAAATTATTAGAGAGGTTCCGTATGTATTCATTCTTTCATTTTAAATCCTCTATTTTGTGCTACATCTATAATGTGTTTTCGATCTTCTGTAGTTTCACTTAGTACTCGTTTATATCTATCCCAATTTAAATTGTTAGTTCTCTTGGACATTCCTTTCGCAGAGTTTTTATTAATTGCATTAATTTTTTCTACGAAATAACACTTACTAGATAACGCTATCGCCCTATCTCCGCTAAATTCCATTTTGAAAAGTCCTGGCTCTCTTTCGCTCCATTTATCCCAAGCCAACCATTTCTTTTTTTCTTTTTCAAACCCGTCTAGTAAGTTAGGTCTAATCAATTCCTCTATCGTTTTTCCACTAACTCCTATATACATACTATCCGTGTCCATCTGTATTAATTCAAAGTCTTCTCTTTTTACGTATTTGTCTAGAAATTCGTAGTAAAATTCCAACATCCTCAATTTAGCTAGTTGATAAACCGCTATTCCACAATGGAATGGTCTCTTTACTGAGCACCGGGGTTTTCTTGAAGATATTTCGTACGCATATCCTATCTCTTCCAAATCATCAAAATACGCGGATCTTAATGCTTTGTCAACACAGGTTTCGTCTCGCGTATATGTCGTATTTAAATGTCTCTCCGTTGCCTCTATCATTTTTCCACAATACGAGTTTCCTAATAATTTCATTATGTCAGCCACCGGTTTCTTATTTGGTTCTACATCCCCCGTTCGTCTTGCGGCTATAACTTCTTTAGCGAACCATTCGAAGGGTTTACCACTAATATAACCTATAACACGGTGAACTCCCGTTATTTCTAGGCCGTGTTTTAAATACCATTTCAACAGTTGCGGGTACAGCAATACTTTAGTGGCCGACATAGATCCCACCAATTTTCTTCCGTTTCCTCTAGTTCAGCCAGTATCTTTTAAATATTTTAACATGTGTGCTGCAACTTCATCAACCTCTACTTCTCTGTTTATAAAAAGTGGAGACATTTCAGAAAACTTATCTTTTAAGTTGGTTGGAACTTCTATATCCACCTCCGCAAACCCAAACCAGTCTCCGGATAAACTCTTTTACTAAACTTTTTAATAAGTTTAGGATTATGTGGGTTATCTATATGATGTATAGTTTCTTTTCCACACGGCATCTCTTTATTTAACGTAGATAAATATAACGCGTTTGCATAGTACCCCAAAACAGCCTTGCAAGGTTTGGAACCCACTCTAATATTTGAAACACCGGCTTCTGCATATCGTGTAAATACTATTGATGGACCACCAACTAGAGCGTCTTTCATCATTTTGTATGTTTCTTCTTTCGGTGCGCATAGAGCATCCTCCGGTATAATCGTCTTTGAAGATTTTTGTTCTTTAATGGTTCCTCTCAATAAATATTGTATAGCCACACCCGGTAGTGTTACCGCGTCTTTGAAAATATCTACACCCTTGTGTTTATAAAATTCACACATTTTTCCCACAGCTTCTAGGAACGGTGCTACATCTAAATCGTTATAATATTTCAACCAATCTCTGAAAGTTTTCATATTATTTTCTTCAAAAATTCTACGACATTTACTTAATTCTGTTTCGTCTATTAACATTTTCCCAGATAGTTTGGAATACCAATTCTCTATATCCGGTAGTCCCGGGTAATCCAGCTTGTCTGTAGAATCGAACCTCTCGTAAGGAAAGAAAGATTTCTGTCCTTTGCAGTCGTAGGCTTTCATCCAACTATCGTAACTTACACCGGGTCCTAGGTAAAGTATTACATCAAGAAATCTAAACTCCGGAGTAAATAGAAATATTGTTGCGTTCGCCCTTTTTCCAACCATTACTTTCTTCGTTGTTGATGACAGTTCACCTACTAAATATTTCTTTATTAAGTTTATATCGTACTTACTGCTGTTAAAACCTATAACCGGTACTTGCTCTATCCACTGTTCGATCTGGGCGATTTGTTTTTCACGTAAATATTCCGTATTAAATTCGTATCTTGACCATACTTCTTCTCTTATAGCTTTTCCCTGACTTTCAAATCTTCTACAAATTTTCCTATAAGTTTTGCGGGATCTTTATCACAAATATGAGTTACTGTTCCTGAGAAATTATCTCCTATACTAACGCTTACCGGAACGTGCTCAGCTTCGTACTCTAAACTATTACCGGTAGTTTCAACTTCTGACTGGAGATACGCCTCAAAATCGTATACTATCTGATATGGATAAAGAGTAGTGTCGCAACCGATCTTTATATCTTTACCCGTTCTTTGGAATTCGCATTCCCACATAACTACTAGGTTGAATTCTTTGCATTTTCTAATATATTTATCTCTTCTCATTGTGGATGCGCGTTCTTCTTTTTTATGCTTTGCATGAATCTCACACCCGTGCCAGTAGCAGCCGTGATATTGATATACGGTATTGGTTTCTGGACAGTATCCATCTACTGGAGCTCCTAAAATCCATCTTTCACCTCCGTGTCCGCACTGTTCGTGGTGAATGTGAATTCCCTCCCGCTTTTCCACAGAGTACATCCAATCGATCGCACCATAACTGTTAGAACCTTTTGGGTAGAACGCTTTCTCGAACGACGAACGCGGGCGCTCTAAATAATTACCATCACATATTACTTTGGTCTCACCTCTCATACATTTTGGTCCGTGTCTCTTCATATTACTCGCTTTCGTAAATTTCTGTTTGCAATTATCGCAGGCGTAAATTTTAGATGGGTTTTTAAGGTTTTTAATAAGAAATGCGTGATTATTAAACAGTCCTATTGTCATTGGTTTATTACCTAGTGCATCATAGTGCGCTGGTACCTTTTTCAACCACCAAACACCACCTTGTGTCGGTTGATATACTTCTATACCGATTTTAAAAAACTATTCAACCTTTTTCAGATCTGAAAAAGGAATTGGTGAAACCGCATTACTACCGGTATATTGTTTACTAAGTTCTTTCGCCTTGTCCGTGCATCTGTCAGGTCTGATATTTTTATCAAGGTGCATAGCTAGACACATGAACAGACAAAGATCGTCATTATACTTATCTAAAGAATACATACCTTTTCTATTCCTCAACCATTCTGGAAGTTCTCCTCCCGCTACTTCTTTGGATTGTAGTCCAAATCTATTACCCTACTGCCCTGTATTAACTTTACAAAAACCTCTACCCATCTTACAAACTTCCACTTTGTATTCGGTCTGTCTATTTTATCGGACATTATTCGTGTTTGCTCCTTATCTGACAACCATTTTTTAACGGTTTTCATCGATGATAGTGGTTCGCTACCACCGAGATTTTTGTGAAATATTATAGTTTTAGGTTTTCCATTTTTAGTTTCCTCCATATGTTCTAGCTTGTAAGAATATGAATATCTCAAATAAAAATTGGTTGTTAGATACGGAGCGAGTTTATCGGACATGCGTTCAGACTCGTTAATGTCAATGTTTTTACGAAAGGATAATGTAACTACCTGTCTTCCATATTCTACCTTTTCAAACGTTTCATCGTGAGCCCCCAATATTTCTTCACCTTTTTCCACTATCGCGCGAACGATAGATTTTTTCTTATTATTTGGGTCGCCTGTGCGTCTAATTTGGGATGTGCTTGAAGGTTTGATTACGCTGGCCCTTAACCCCGCAATACTTTCTTTTTGAATTCTGTTACCAACTTCCTCCGCTAGTGAGAGGTCTTTAAAGGCTCCTCGTTTGTGGGCGCGGGTAAACCGCTTCATAAACGCCTCATTCTTTGTGGAGTTTATAAGATTTGTCAACCCCCTAACTCTCAACCGTTTACTATAAGTAATCCCTAGAGATTCGGCTTCTCTTCTCAAACTTTCTATTTCTGACGTTATCATAGTTTCTGTATATAACCTATGAAATTTATCTGTTCAATTGGATGAACATGATGTTTTTTTTCGCGTCCAATTGAATATAAACATATACATATATATACATAATGGAGTGTGCGACTTGTTGTAAGACTTTTGCGTATAAAGACTATCTACGAAGGCATCTATCGAGACGTAGAAAATTTCCTTGTGTCGCCTCACAATTTCAATGCCCCAGATGCCCTTGTAAGTTCGTAAGTGCCCAAACTCTTTGTAGACATAAGCAACTACGCTGCCCTGTGGCTAAAGGTGAACGCGGTAGACTAGAGCTGGTAGAATTAGTTGCTGATCTGCGAAATAAATTAGCTATATTGGAGGAGAAAAATTCTGAATAAATTTTTGGGTTCAATTTCCAATTTCTACAATTTCTTCGTAGAAACTCATATCCGTAAACGAATCGTTGATTTTAAACAGTTTTATAAAATTAGTTTCATCATCTTCAAATAGTTGTTCTCGATCCTATTTAGTCGCTTCATTTCACGAATTTGATCCTTGTACCAGCGACATAATTGCCGGTATAATATTGTAAATGCAACGTTTTTATCGGAGCGTAATAAATTACGCTGATATTTCATGTATTCGATTTTGCATAGTGTTTTCAATTTATAGTAATATGGGTCAACAAGGACATTATAATATTCCAATTCCCGTTCTATTTTATTATCCATTTTGTTATAATATTTTTGTTATAACCTATTAAATTTATATATTCAATTGGACGTGAACAAAACATGATGTATTATGACACCAATATAATTGGACTACAATCCCCAATTGAACAAACATTTCTTTTCTTCTTTTTTTTATAGGAATTCTGCAAAATCCCCAATTGAACAAACATTTCTCTTTTTTGTTTCTATAGGAATTCTGCAAAATCCCCAATTGAACAAACATTTCTCTTTTTTTTTTCTTCTGATAATTAATTTGGCGGCCGGCGCATTATCGGGTGGCTATTTCGTTGGGTAGCCGAAACCATTACAGATTTGTCACTTTATATTTCTGGCGTTATCATATTTTCTGTATATACCTGTATATATATTTATATGTTCAATTGGACCTCTTTTCAACTTATGTATTTATGACACCAATTGTCACGATTTGCTGTCGGGTGACAATTTCCTCGTTAACCAATTTTGGAGTTTTTCGGGAGGCGGTTGGAGTAGTATATAGGGTGGGGAAATGATACCACCGTTAGGTGGTATCATTTTGACTCCCTATATACTACTCAGTGTATGCTTCCGTGGGCACCTGGCTCGATTTGACAATTAGCCAATTGAAAATAGCTAGTATTGTTTGCCTATTATGATCAACTGACCACCATCGTTATATAAAGTATACATCAAAACAGTGAGGTATAAATTTACGTTTTTACATGCGTACGTCAGTCTGTTATATACATGTATACGTATATATTACGTAATCAAGTCAAAACGGCCCCTGGTCAAAACGGTCATTGGTCAAAACGGCCCGGATTTGGTTATTCGTTTATTATAGTTATGACAACATGAGGTAAATACAATACAATATCATGAAATGACACAATTGCTGCTGAAGATACATTACTATTCAAATGTGGAAGTATAACGACTAGCTGACCATGTAACGGTGACCTTAATTCAAATATCTGAAAACATAAACATTGTTTTGGAAATATATGTTTTATGTTTAAAATTTCAAGCTGATGGGTGCCATAGGAGACCTTAAATTATAGGTTACCATATCAAAATTCTGAAATATAAACCAGACCGACGACCAGACCGACGACACAAGAAAATCATACTTACCTTCGCAGTCGTTGTTTATGCGAACAGATTGGTCGAAGATACACGAGTTCGCGACAGCCCATGTTGACGACTCCATGCATCCAGGTCTTTTCTACACAGTCGATGAGTGGGGCGATCTGGTCTGAGGTCGCGTAGGGTTCGTAGGGCGCCAAAGGTTGGTCCAAACACTTTAGCCGCAATACTATCCCACCAATCGATGATTGGATTAATCCTGCTTTGGATTAATCCTGCTATGCAATCAATACAAAATAACTGACCATTATGTTAGTGACATCGCGTAGCGATTTTCACGAAAAATATGAAAATATTTTCTAACGAATACGGATAAAATTCGGTAATATAACACAATTGTTGTGTTCTTTTATTAAATTATATTAATTATCATTATTATTCATTATACTACATTATGCAAACTATATACCATGATATACTATCAAAAACTCTAACTTATAAATACATAAAATAAAAAGTATACCTAATGTTTTGGGGGTGCTGTTTTGACCAAGTATTTTGGACCGGGGGCCGTTTTGACCAATTCAGAGGGGCTGTTTTGACCAAATCCGGGCCGTTTTGACCTGGGGCCGTTTTGACTAGGGGCCGTTTTGACTGTAATCCGGGGTAACAATAGCTGGCCGTGTACAGAGGAGGAAATTAATTAAAGTTTCAATATATTTATTAACAATTGAATAAGCAAAAGCAAAAGCTCATAGTACGAGATTCTAGGAGCATGATCACGTGTACTGTATATTGTTACATGGTTTCTGTTGTTTGCACATATGTGCACATATGTGAAAACATATAGCGCGTGCTGTTTGCACATGGCTTTAGGCAATGCTCATTCCGGGGCCGCGCGTAATGGAAGTGCCTTCATGACGTCACTACGCGGAAGTGCCTTCATAACGTCACTACTTCATGACGTTCATGATGTTCATGACGCTGCCCCGGAATATGAATACAGAAAATTATCTACGTGAATGGGACGATTTATAAAAGTACTGAAAATACTGAATATAATGCTCAAATTACATCAGTTTTTTGTTGGAAATGTAACAATAACGTTTGATCATGTCCAGCCGTGTGCAAACGTTTGCTGTGGCTCGAGGGAACTGTTTGAACCCGCGACCTGCGGCCTTGGGTTCAAACAGTTCCCTCGGGCCACAGCAAACGTTTGCATACGGCTGGACATGATCAAACCTTATATTATCAGGGATGTGAAACAATTTACAGGCGCGTAGCTGCATTAAGGCATGCAGAATTCAGAAGGCATGCAGAATTTTCGATAAAATGGAAAAAAATAATGTGCCAGAGTGCATCATTTACCTTCTAGTTTCGATTTTTTTTTCTGGGGGGGGGGGGGGGGGGGGGGGGGGGGGGGTGGGGGGGGGGGGGGGGGGGGGGGGGGGGGGGGGGGCATGCCCCCAGACCCCCCTAGCATACTCGCACCAACGGTGCTCGAAGTCGTCAACCGGGCCTGCAGATTCAAATTGGCTAGCTACGCCCCTGATTGACTCGCATGAGCAATGTGAAAGACTGGTGCTTTGGTTCACCAAGCCACCAACGGTTGATACCAAATCTGGTCCTCTGAGACTTGTCGGTGCATTAGCACCAGATTTGGATCATGAACAATTCCAAGTCAGCAATTAGTGTCTTG
Organism: Conchocele bisecta; assembly: GCA_029237695.1. Taxonomy (NCBI): domain Eukaryota; kingdom Metazoa; phylum Mollusca; class Bivalvia; order Lucinida; family Thyasiridae; genus Conchocele; species Conchocele bisecta. The sequence goes on from CM055278.1 coordinate 48,916,700, forward strand.
TAGTAGTTATTATCTTCCCTACTTGGTGGAGTAATAGCTAACCTCTTTTCTGGTTTGCTCCATGGTTTTCTAACCAACGTTTACCAGATCTGGAGGTCGTGACAGTTCCACCAAGTTGGGCGATTCAGTTCAATTGGGTCAGTCAGTTTGGCATAAAAAGCACCGAATCCGGTCGAGTTCCGACTATTTATACACGGTCTATCGCGCGACGTAACACTAACGTTGACGTCATATCCCGTCAATTCGTGTAAGATCGGAAGGTTCCGGAGTACTCCAGTAGCATATTTCATCAACATTGCAAAGTATACTTTACTAGCAAAGTATACTTTGAGGGAGTAATCATTTATTTTTCCTGAAATGCATTATTTCATATAGAACTAACAAATGCATATATTTCATGATTACAAGTATGCAGAATTATTATACTGAATGTATTACATTATCACAGCCAAATTGGCTGTGATAATGTAATAAATTCAGTATAATAAAAATTAATAAATTTATCATAAAATTGAAAATTTCTCCCTCAAAGTATACTTTGCTAGTAAAGTATACTTTGCAATGTTGATGAAATAGGCTACAGAACTCTCCGATTAGCAATCGAATTTACCCGTGACGTCATAACCCAAGATGGAGGAAATTGTCCGACTGCGATCAGTGCAGCTGATACTATCTTCGCTAACGACAATAATAAGTATAATCCAGACATGACATTCAGCAAAAAGGTAAAGTACATATTGGTTTATCGCAACAATGCGGGTCTGACACATGACAACTGGTAGTTTAGCTGCAATCGGTCTGCAACCTACCAAGTGCTCAGTCAATTAATTGTCGTCTACTAAATGTGTCTGCACATTCCTATTGTCTCACGATAATGCTTTTAAAAGGAACAGTGGTCAATTTATTAATCAAGGACGGCCAGCGTAGCACTATGAACACATTTTCTAGTCGTACCTTACTATCGAGGCTGCAGGTGGGGGCATCCGTGTTCTATGAATACACTTTCTAATCATACCTTATATTTCCATAACCCAGGGAACAAGAAGTACAATACAGAAGCATGCGTAGACAGCAATCAGTGCCAGGGCGGAACGACGTGCACTAGTAGCACCTGCTCATGTGCATCTGGAACTTACAACAAAGTGCCCAAGATGTGCAATGCCCTCAAGGGATACGGAGAGGCGTGTACAACCAGCGTGGATTGCTACCAGGGCGGAGCAAATGAACCGGGTAAAGAATAATGAACCAATTTCACTTGAGCACACCATTTAATCTTTCCAACACCACTGACCTGTATAATGGTACTGGCAAACAGTGTAGATCCAGATGAGCCGGCTCGTAATGAGCCGTCTCATCAGGATCTGCACTTTTTGCAAGTAATTTTCATTGTTTTGAGCACAAACATACCCCCTATTCATAAATGGATAAGTCTGAAAATCATTTTGTGACGATTGGATTGGTTGCAAAATTAATATATCAAATTCTATTCCAAAATTCCCCTTGAATACAGTTGTCTTTCATATGCACATTATAGTCCTTGACAATCTAACATGGGTCGTGAAAATCGCATGAAAATATTTCATGTCTGTCACAAGTTATTGAGGTTTTAATGACTACAGATATTATGCAAATGAGTGTGGCATCACAGTAAGTTCATTTAAATAATGAAAATTTGTTTTTCCATCAAAATCAATAAAAAGAAATGTTGTTGTTTTTTCTTTGAAATGTGTATTTCTGTATACATGATCAATATATGCAAATAATAAAGACACTATTTTTAAAATCAAATTAATATAAATAAAGCCAAGTAGGTAAGGATCATCTATGACGTCACAGCACGTCCTGCATAATCCAAGCTAATCTAAAATTAAAACCTACATAACTTATGACAAATAAGAAACTTTTTGTTTACGTTTATGTCCAGATAGTGAAAAAGTTATGTCGTAAACCCAGACGTGTTATCATCGTCATTTTAGCAGCTATTAAACGACATGTTTTTTTTTCTTAGAAAAAAAATACTTGTGTATCGCTTCTGGCTTACATCGATTCTACTTTCAGCGGAGTGCAGCACTAATGTATGCACGTAACAATGACGGGCTCAACACTAAGGCACGTCCGACCGAGTCTAGTAAAAATGTGGTCCGGTCGTGTGAATTTTCCCGGAATACCATTGTCGGTAGCCCGACTGGTCGTGTTCCAATTTGATCAAAGTCACTGCCAAAAATGTCAGAAATAAAATATTATTAGTTCGCCGTTTATTTTTCTAGTAATTACCAAAAAAACTTTAAAACATATCGCTGATTGACAGTTCGAAAATAGTTTATTTACAACTCCAGGCGGACTTGTTTGCCTAGGTTTCGGGTATGATAATGGATTATGCCTCTGTATTTCGTACCCAAACCAAAACTTACCCATTTTAAAAAGTGGAATCAATGCTACCATCGAATATGATAATTTAGTGAGTGAATTTAAAATTCGGTGTGCACTGATGTAGGTCTCTAGTTCGTTCAGTTTGTTTTTTGCTGGACAGTTTAAATCTATTATCAACAATGTAAACCTCAATACCGGCATTATGATATTCTGATGCAATTTTGAATGGATCCCGATAAATGAATCTAAATCATAACAATCTCGTCCGGAGTAAAGCTAATTTACATACGAAGTCAAACGATCTGCGATTGGTTCATGGTGCTTCATTCACCAAATAGCAATTTTATATTTGAAGCTGTCAGAAGCAAACGGTGAATACCGTACGTATTGATCATACAAATATCTTGAAAAAGAAAAGTGAATTCTCATTGCGCCGATCATATAATCGGCCTGAGACTCGGTCAATCACACACAGTGGATCAAATGTGTCAAACAACTTGCCCAAAAATTGTTTGTATTGGCTGAGGCATGCTGCTGAGCACGTGATTTTACTAACATCCACATCACTAATAAATATTGTGCCCCGATATGAGCATAGTGAAAATGAGTTCAACTGATATGGAACATTCTAAGTCACTTAAAGTTCTTGTTTTGTTGAGCTCTCTGCCGCAGGACGACGGGTGGAATTCCATTTTCAACGCATACGACCTTAGGGTTTTTGAAAGGCTTTGTAACGAATTTGGGGTCCCGTAAAACGCGGATTGGCTGCAGAAAGCATTTCCGAGCAGCACTGGCCTAGGGGACGTTCTCGGGGCCACGAGATTTGGACGCAGACGCATTTTAGGCACGATCACTCCGGTGACCATATCGTCAGTCGGAACGTCGGGAATTTTGACCCCGCGACGATGACCTTCGGACCGGAAGTGTCTGGTGGTCGGCACTGCGGGGGATCATCCTGCGATTGGCTACCTCCGAAACCAGCTCACGTCGATTACATACAGCAGGCTGCTGCGGTCCAGGACGCATGGAGTACATTTATGTTAGATAATGGTTAGGGGTTCACACAGACCGGGGTTCCTCGCCTCAACGACTCCATTCGCACATACGTCTGGGCCATCCCCGGCGCACAGGCGCAAAGCGCGCAGCGCTATACTGGGTACAGGTACGGCGTTCGATACCCAGAAACAGTTCTTGGCAAATGTCGAGGACGCCATCTCATCTCCGGTAGACCTCCCGGCAGCGATCCAGCTGTATCAAGACGTTTTGCAGTATGCCGGCACCGCAGTAGACTATGTATTTGGAAGAGGTCTGTATATGGCACCGAGCAATAGTATACTACGAGACGACCGGGTTGACGGTTACAATAATCAGATCGTAATCGCCAGCGTCAAACAAAAGATCGGCCATAACGGGAACATGAAAGGAGATATCATAAAACCACAAGCACCCGCAAAAGCGCAAAGTGCCACAGCTAGTTCCACCGTTGTTGCGCAATCGGAGATTACCACTGCTGGAACTGATGCCCACGATGCTGAAAAATTAGGGCTCGTCATCGCCCTCGTGGCGATCGGACTATTTGCGCTTTGGTTTTGACCGAAGGAACTCTCGGGCGGCGAATAGTAGGATACCGGCGATCGCCACGATTAAAGCCCAAGCATTCTCGGCGAGCCATCCGGCTGTTTTTGATAACATAGATAGCAAGAATTAGACGAGGCCCCCAATCAGCCCAGGCAAAGGGGCAGCCGCTTTTCCGGCTAATTTAGCCAGGAGACTGGCGAGGGCTTTTAGTTGTTTTTTTATCCACTCCTTGGCTCCGCCGGATGGCGCGGGCAATGGTGCGGGTGCAGCCGCCGCACCATCACCAGTGATAGCTAGAACTAGGGTCGATATAGTCATGCCGAGAGCTGTGAGGATGCTTAATATTGTGACGCCCTGCTCTCTGAACAGAGTGCGAAGACGCTCACCGAGTATCGTGTCCTCGTGCAGGACCCTCGAGATTATTTCGCGGACCCGATTTACTTGGGTGCGGAGCGCCTCACGGTTACCAGAGGCAGCCTCCATGCGTGCTTCTCTTTCATCCCGCAACGACCGAAGGCGTTTGGTGATCCGATCGATAGTTCACGATCGTCACGGGCTTCCTCCAGTTTTCTTTTTTCTAGCGCGATATGTTCATCCAGCGCCGTGAGATTGGAGAGGTTAAGGACCAGTTCGCTCCGGATTGTTTGCATAGCCTTATCGAGTCCACGGTGGGTCATCTATCGTGCTGAGTAGTTCGTCTATCTCATATTCGCTGATCTCCTTTGTGCGAATAGCGTCGGTGTTACACGGGGGACCTCGCGGAGCTCGACCGTTTCTATTTCGTCGGCCGTCTTCGCTATCGTTTCGTCGGTAGACTGTAGGCCCTCTTCAGCACGGGCTGGCATAATTGTTTTACCTCTCTTCCAATCCGTGAATCCGAGTTCGTCCCTTATGATTTGGCCACCGCTCCATTTTCCGGCAATGGTACTCAGCGCTAGGGGTTCCCCGGTTGTCATGTTGATGATTTGGACCTTTGATGCTTTTAGCAGTAATCTACCGGACCGATCGAATTCGAACTTGGAGAAGTCGCGGCCGATAGACGGGACCGTCCCTTTTTCTGTCCAATAGTTGTAGTACTCGCTTACAGCTGCCTCGAGTAATTCGTGCCTTAGAGCACTGGTGTTGGTAGCGTCACCCTTTTCCTTGCAGCCCGCGACTGAAGTTCCTGGTGTCTCTACGAAGGGTGTTTCGTCATCGTCGGCGAGGTAATCGTCCATGTTAATGTCGTGACCAGCCATCGTTAACGATGTATTGAACAAAAAACCATACGGGTTCAATAGAGATATTTAGTTCCATTGCAACTATGTCTTCGAGTCAATACGGGCGCAAACTCAATCCATACCGCAGACTGTGGGAGCACCTCGGGGCAAAAGGCGCGAGACAGAGCGTGGTCATTACGAACAACCATCGACGATCGACCAGAACCAGCAGCTCTTGGCCCGCTTCCACAACCTCGGAGCTAGCGACGTCATTGTCCCTGGAACTGTTCGCCTCGCTTTCACTATTTCGCTGACGTCGACGGACGTGGACCGAACCGTCGTTCAGAACCTCAGCCGCGCCATCGTCAAGAAGACCACGATACAAATTTCTGGTAGTGAGGTGATGTCGATCGATGACAGCGACGTCTACCATTGCTATCAAGACCTGTGGAAGACAGCGCAAGAGCGCAAAAACGCGGTCTGTCAGGGTATTGACACCAGCCGAAATCGAAACGTAACCAGGCTTATCGGGGCCGGTGACAAGGCAGATAACGTCGCGAGCAACAACGCGATCACGGCCGCTTACGGCAACCGCTTCTACATCCCACTCGACTTTGAGCTGCTGGAGAGCCACAAGCCATACTATCATACTAACGTTCAACGACTACGGCCAAGTTTTCATAGCCACTTTCATGGCATCGACGTATTCGATCGACAATATTTCGCTGGATTACGAAATAGTCACGATGCCCGAACTCTCGCGATTGATTAGAACCCAGTACGCCGGGCGCGTTGCCATACTTTACGACCGAGTTCTTCGCCATCGCAAGATGACGAAAGACAAAAGCGACACATTGTGGAATATTAATATCAACGTCCCTGCCCGCTCGATGAAAGGCATACTGATGCTGTTCGAGGAGGCCCGGTTCGCGCTCGGGGTTAGAAAAACCGACAAATTTTATTACCAAAAAATCACAATGGTCGAGGTGACGATCGAGGGGGTCCCCAATCAGCTCTACAGTCAGGGCCTTCGCGCGCACCAGCAGTGGTACGAAGCCAAAAGTCAGCTTGCTGCCGGCTCTACGCGCGCCCCAGAGGTTGCCGCGGTGGCCAAAGACCTGCAGCTTTCGGACGTCTCCCTCGCGGAGTTCTGACCACGAAGTACGCGCTATGGCCGGACATGCGAACCAGCGACGACGACCAACTGCACGGTAGTTGACGCCGAGTTGAGAACGCGAGCGAGGGTGTGACGATCCAGATAACCAAGGAGGCCGACGGAGCCGGCGCATTGAAAGTGTACCTATATATAATAACCGATGCGCAACTCAACATCGAAGATGGTCGATTCGTCTCAGCTTTATAGTAATCATCTTAATGATTTAAATCCTCCGGATCATCAAAAACCTCTGGTTTTTACGAAGGACGCCCACTCCGCCATAATATGCGGGCAGACTGGATGCGGAAAAACGGTCTTCATCCTGGACTTGCTCGAGGGGCCCTACCGCGATGCCTTTCGTCACATTGTGATCTTGTGTCCCACTGTGCGACACAACAAGACTTATCAGCAACGCCAGTGGATCTGGGCTGCCCCGAGGTCTACGTCGTTGACAACGGCGACAAGCTCCATGATTGGCTGCGGGTCTTCTACCAACTCTTTCAGAGCGAGCCCACCCTGTACGTGATTGACGACTGGTCAGCCAAGGCGGCGATGACCAAAGAGAAGGACATGCTCTCCGAGCTCGCATTTTCGGGCCGGCATGCGGAGCAAAGCGTATGGATCTCCACTCAGAAGTACAACGCCGTCCTCAAAGCTCTGCTCGATGGGTCGCCCTCTTTCACTGCAAGCACCGAGACTCATTCGATGACTGTCTTCGAGAGAACGACGTTATCTCAACGCGCGAGGAGCGGGTGGAGGTTCGGCAGATGCTTTCTGAAACTAAGCACGTCAAGCTTCTGCTAAATATTGATCAACCAACTGCTTACAAAGTGTTAAGTGCAGCTTACATTGTGATAATCACAGATTAACAATTGTTAACAAATGCGGAACAATTGTTAACAATTGTTGAACAATGCGGTCGACATAGTAGAGTAGTAGTAAGGGAGTCAAAATGATACCACCTACCGTGATATCATTTATAACCCTCTATAATACCCCCACCACCCCCGAAAATCGAAAAAATTGGTTAACGAGGAAAATTGGGTCTCCCGACAGCAAATTTATGATTTTTTGGAGAAAATAATTTTGAAAAGAGGGAGTCCCAATTATATTGGTAATTGACTTTTGAAAAAAGTCGAAATCATTCATGTAAGTACAATAGTTTATATTCCTCATTTTTATTCTCCGATATAGCTAATTTATTTCGCAGATCAGCAACTAATTCTACCAGCTCTAGTCTACCACGTTCACCTTTAGCCACCTGACAGCGTAGTTGCTTATGTCTACAAAGAGTTTGGGCACTAACGAATTTACGGAAGGGATCTAGGGCATTGAAATTGTGGTGGGGGACACAAGGAAACTTTCTACGTCTCGCTAGATGCCTTCGTAGATAGTCTTTACACGTAAACGTCTTACAACAAGTCTCACACTCCATTATATATGTATATAACCTATGAAAATTTATCTGTTCAATTGGACGTGAAAAAAACATTATGTAAATTTTTGACGTCCAATTGAACAGATAAATTGTATAGGTTATACAAAAGTATATATACAAAAGTATAATACAGAAAATATGATAACGCCAGAAACTAGAGCAGAAATAGAAAGTTTGAGAAAGAGAAGCCGAATCTCTAGGGATTACTTATAGTACACGGTTGAGAGTTAGGGGGTTGACAAAGCTGATAAATGCCACAAAGAATGAGGCGTTTATGAAGCGGTTTACCCGCGCCTATAAAAGAGGGCATTTACAAACATCTCACTAGCGGATGAAGTTGGTAACAGAATTCAAAAAGAAAGTATTACGGAGTTAAGGGCTAGTGTAATAAAACCTTCAAGCACCAATAATTTGTCCCAAATTAGACACACAGGTGGCCCAATACAAAATAATAAGAACAAATCTCTCGTTCGCGCGATAGTGGAAAAAGGTGAAGAAATATTGGGGGCTCACGATGAAACATTGGAAAAGTTAGAAAATGGAAGACGGGTAGTTACATTACCCTTTCGTAAAAACATTAACATTAACGAGTCTGAACGCATGTCCGAGAAACTCGCTCCGTATCTAACAACCAATTTTTATTTGAGATATTCATATTCTTACAAGCTAGAACATATGGAGGAAATTAAAAATGAAAACCTGTAACTATAATAATGCACAAAAATCTCGGTGGTAGCGAACCACTATCATCAATGAAAACCGTTAAAAAATGGCTGTCAGATAAGGAGCAAACACGAATAATGTCCGATAAAATAGACAGACCGAATACAAAGTGGAAGTTTGTAAGATGGGTAGAGGTTTTCGTAAAGCTAATACAGGGTAGTAGGGGAAAGATTTGGGACTACAATCCAAAGAAGCAGCAGGAGGAGAACTTCCAGAATGGCTGAAGAATAAAAAAGGTATGTATTCTTTAGATAAGTATAATGACGACCTTTGTCTGTTTAGGTGTCTAGCTATGCATATGACAGATAAAAGACCCGACAGATGTACAGAAAAGGCGAAAAGAATTAGTAAGCAATATTTTGGTAGTAATGTGGTTTCACCAATTCCTTTTTTCAGATCTGAAAAAGGTTGAAGAGTTTTTTAAAATCGGTATAGAAGTATATCAACCCACCCAATGTAACGTATGGTGGTTGAAAAAGGTACCAGCGCACTATAAGGCAATAGGTAATAAACCAATGACAATAGGACTGTTTAATAAT
>CM055278.1:48926202-48991486 GCA_029237695.1 Conchocele bisecta
TTGCGTAATATCATCGTTACCATTCATAGTGTATACGTAGTAGTATACGTAGCTAGGTAAGTATGATTAAAGCAGTTTTGGAGAAATCGGCTACATTTGTCAACGTTTCTGAACATCTATTGGCAATCTCAACTCTCAATCAAGCAGCTTGATTGGCTGAGCCTGAGCTCTCAACTCTCAATCAAGCAGCTTGACTGGCTGAGCATGAGCTCTCAAATTTCAATCAAGCAGCTTGGTTGGGTGAGCCTGAGCTCTCAACTCTCATTCAAGCAGCTTGATTGGCTGAGCCTGAGCTCTCAATCAATCAAGCTGCTTGATTTCAAACACGATAATCAAGTATTTTGAATTAAACATAATTTCAAATATTGGCAAGATTAGCGCAGGCGGTGGCGTATGGTAGCTTGTTCCATTATAGTCTCCGATCAGCATCATCATATGTTAACCTAACACTTAATAAAAAAGTATTATTTATTCGGTTGACATAAAGATCGATAGATTGGCTGAATTGCGACCAATGTGTGACCTTATCTGGGACTACGCGTGTCACACACGTCGTAATAGTTGCTCAATCCGTTGATCAATACATGCAACATAAAAAGTCACCCTCCCCCAAAATAATTATTGGATGAAATTCTTTCAAATATTGATTGTATTGCCAAAAACCAATGTTCATATGGGAATTTAACGTGGGGGCTAAAAATATATATATTTGTTATATGTATTTATATCATTTCCAAGCTATCTAACCAGGCTTCCGAGTCAATTTCAAAAATTGTTCGTGTTTTGACCCTCCAAAACATTCCTCCACCTTTTTGCCCCATGTTAAATTCCCGTAGGAATTTTCTCTATAAAATAAATTTAAAAAAATTGGGGAGGGTGAGTTTTTTTCATTGATAAAAAAGTACTGACATTTAAACATGTTTTAGATTTAATATGTTTAATAGCCAAAAGTTCGTCGGCAGAAAAAAACGGAACAGACGGTAGTTATAAATATGGATCAATGCTATCTTTTTTTACTTCAGGAATGCTCGTGATTGGCCTTATGACGATTGTTTCCATGGTGACAGTTACCATGACGCTGGTTCTGTGAGTGCGCCAGTGTCTTAAGTAATCGCAATGATATTATAACAATATTTTAACCGTTTCAACACTAGATACCTCTTTCTTACTATTTGCAAACAATGTAGGTCATGATGAGCCGGCTCCTCTCATCAAGATCTATGCCATTTGTGGATATTTGTTTTACAAAATGCCCCCCTTTTCTGTAGAATGGAACAGTCTAAAAGTAGGGGTTAAAGGGTTAAAGTTCCATATTCGCTTCATTCAGTGGGACCATTTTAAGCAATGGCAGGCACCCAGCCAGGTGAGGTTGTCCAGCTAAGACAGATTCCACTGTAGATCAGTAGCCGATTTCATCAACATTGCAAAGTATACTTATCTAGTATAATTTGAGGGAGAAATTTTCAATTTTAGGATAAATTTATTAATTTTTATTATTCTGAATTGATTACATTATCACAGCCATTATGGCTGTGATACATTCAGTATAATAATTATGCATACTTTTAATCATGAAATACATGCATTTGTTAGTTCTATTTGAAATAATGCATTTCAGGAAAAATAAATGATTACTCCCTCAAAGTATACTTTGCTAGAAAAGTATACTTTGCAATTTTGATGAAATCGGCTACAGGTATATGACTGCTCTGCTCTGTACGTTTGTATCTGTACTTGAACATGTGCATGTACTTGCACAGGTAATATATGGGATTTAGTAAAAACAAACAAAACAGACAGGGGCGGATTTGGAGGGAGTTCAGGTGTTGCACCCCCCCCCCCCCCCCGTTCAGCCACGGAGTTTGCATAAATCACAGTTTATCACAAGCTGGACGCCCCCCTCCCCCCCACCCCCAGAATACTCGCTCGTGTGGGTGCTCGAAAATAGGACACCCACCACTCGTTCAGTGTCTAATTTCAGTACTTGCGCGCTCTATACTGCGTAGTATTTAAAAATACAGTGCAATCATGCGGACATGGGAAAACACATTCAAATATCATATAGTTTATTGTCCCGTTTACATCGGCAGTTGATTCAAAATTATACGAAACTGTAATTGTTAAACGTGTGTAGGCTATCTACGTTGGATAAAACATGTCTTTTTATAGTTGGCTAATTTTTGTTCTCAAAGTCTCAGTATTGGATACATCCAAATGTAGACCGTGTATTGAGCATGCTGTCAGACACGAACGAAGGGCGCATCGGTACCGAAACAATACACGCGACGTACGCGTGTTTAGCTTGTTTTCAACTTCTGACACACAGATATTACTGCTGTGTTACACGCGACGACCCCTATTTAAGAAATTGTATACATTTGCACGCAACGGCTATCACAAGGGTTCGGTTTTAGATATAATACTTATAGGTTAATATGTTTTCTATATGTGAATATATGCACGAGCTACGTAGCATGCGATATTGTGCGACTTCAGTCGGAACGAGTGGCAATTATATCCACAAACAAATCAAATAACATTTTTATAATATATTTAAATCACTCACAACTAAGATGCGCCTAAAATATACAAACTATCAATGAAGTAAACAAATTACTGATTATTTAGAAGGAACTATTATACAATTAGAAAAATAATTATGTCACTGATCAATATGGTAAAATATTGACAATTTACTTTCCATTGTGTTTCAATGTCAAACACACTGTTTGTGCCATGTCCAGTATAAGAGCTGATTGTTTCAATTGATGAAGTACTTGACTTGTTTGAGTCGGGGAGGGGCGGGGGGATCATGGTCGTATATTTTGTGGTCAAGGTCAAGGCAACTGGGGAGCGGCGGGGTAGGGAGGTCAATGTCGTATGTGGTCAAAGGTCAAGGCAACTGGGGAGCGGCGGGGTAGGGAGTCAAGTCGTATGGGTTTTGTGGTAAAATCAAGGCAACTGGGAGGGGCGGGGGTGGGGTGTCAAGGTCATATATTTTGTGGACAATGCAACTGGGTAGGGACGGGAGTGGGGTCAAGATAGTATATTTCGTGGTCAATGTCAAGGCAACTGGGGAGGGGTGGTGGTGGGGGGGGGTCAATATCATATATTATTTGGTCAAGGTGGTCAAGGCAACTGGGAGGGGTGGGGTCAATGTCGTATATTTTGTGGTCAGGCAACTGCGGATGGGCGTGGGTGGGGGAGTCAAGGTCGTATATTTTGTGGCCAAGGTCAAGGCACCGCATAATTGGCAGACATGTTTTGATTATGTTAGTTATTATCAGTATAAGTGGACAGAAGAACATGTATTCATTGTATGGTGTTTAACGGGTGTTAGGTCATTTAAGTTAGGTCATTTAGGCTGGGTTAATGTGGTCGAATCCCATATTTCACATGTACGGATGGGGTAAAACCTCAAAATCAGAACTAAATATTTACATAAAGATGTTGTTTTTCATAGTCAGCCTTGAAATAAGAATAAGCTGATCTGGTGTCAGGTCCTCACCACTTAATGACAAATCGCAGTTGGCACAACTATTTAATTTTATCATTATATTGGCAAAATACTTCATTATATTAAATGCAAATATGAATATCGTGACATAGAATTTGAACAATTGTTAAACTATTTGAAGTACAGAATAACCTTAGAAGAAGAAATAGCCATTAAAAAGATAAACTGGAACAACATAATATTAAGTGGGGTAGCTTTGACAATTAATATATAGCACCATATAACAATCAAGTACATTATTTACACACTCAATTAATGTAATAATCTTGCTAAGTGTATCTGCATTGTGTACCAGGTATCAATTGTTCTGACTATTTCTCTAAACAATCACTCGAAAATACACTATGTACTTCATGTAATGTCAAATGTTTTGTGTTATGTACGCATGTGAAAAGATATGAGTGTACATGTTGTATTTAAACGTGAATAAACAAGTTAACGGGAACAAAGGTCCTCACCACACCAGAGTCACGTAGTCCCACTCCGTCAAGGTTATATTATTAATATGTTTCGTACTACTTCATAATGGGTATAACGTGATTCAAATCGCAATTAGTCAAGTCTGGTGGTCAATTAATCAAGTCTGGTGGTCAATTAGTCAAGTCTGGTGGTCACCTTTCGCATGCTTTCAACCAGCTTAACACCAGAAACAAACATCAGAAGCTATCATTAAATCATACTAGTAGGACATACACAATGGATAAGTTGCCGAGTCGCATCAGATGACATAACGTGTGTTATGAACATATAACATTCCAATATACATGTAGTCATTGTTAACAGACCTACCATGAAACCTGCATAGCTTAGAACACTATAGCTAATACAATTGTCTTTGTTTTGCTACAAACTGGAGAATACGTTGTTGTGTGTTCGCAAACTAAGAAACGTATCATCAAAACAATCTAGCGAAGGTTTTATTTGCACACGGTATACATGTGTTTGTAGCCAATGACGTAAAGGCCATGTAAGGGCGATTTTTGTCGCACCCACATTTACGTGTGCTGTACTCCGCATAGGCGCAACATCACGTCGAAATTAGGTGCCGGATCTGCTTTGTTCGTAATTGTATCAATGAAATACCCGTCTAACAAGCAATATAGGTCGTTAGCAGGCTACATGAGTGAGCTATTTGATTAGGAGTTGCACTGGTCACAAATCCCATAAGCCCCATTTTTCCCGTCACAGCCACATATGTTAGGCGGATCATTACCAAACTGCAGCAATACCACCCAGTGTCATTCGGGTGACCTTGACCTTGGTGGCATTGACCTTCGTGGATGATACACTCGCCAGTTGTTTCTAGATGTATTGTAAACATCTATAGTTTCCCGAGTGTCCGGTTTAGAGGGATTTCATTGTATGCTACATTGCTACTATAATATGACTATAAGTTTTAAAAATAGAAAAGAAAGTAATACATCAATAATACGAACGAAATAATAAAATAACCACCGATGGTACCCGTGGTGTTCGGTATAGTGAGATTCCACTGTATTAAAATAATTTAAATAAAGTGGACTCGTACCCGGCTGTCATGTAGACTCCAGTCACAACACGTGTATATATATTTCGTAGTATGTAACATGTATATTAACGTTCTTGTGGCGCCTTTGCCTGTACGGCAATCAAACTATCCTGGTATTATGTCAGGTACATTTTGGCCAATTTTCTCAACTAACCATCACGAAATAAAATAGATAAAAACAACAAAAATATCGACCAAACAATGTGAAACAAGCAACATGTTAATCTCGCGACGCATACTGGGGCCTTCTACATGTATTTCGCTGTTAGTCAACACGCGATAAGCGGCGCCGCGCATGCGTGTCGCCAAGGCGCCGTCTTGAAAACCGTTCGATGTATGTGTAGCGTCTCATTTACACCTGGAACGACGGACCAAAGGTACATACATATTCTTTTAACATTGTTCTTGCTAAAAATACATCATTTTGACGACTTATAAATATAAATATTATTTTCTTATTTATTGACGAACGTATATGTTGTAGCTATTAATTCGAACTAGCGCTACCTCGCATTTAATTCCTTAAAATCAAATATGTGAATATGCTAAATAAAATTATAAATTGCACGCTACATAGACTTTGAAATTGATTTTTCAGGATGTATTGCCTCCACAAATATCTCTAGGAACTGCATCCAGTATATCAAAATGTCAGTTTAACCCTTAGAATGCGGGAACCGAAAATAATCGTCTGCTGCTGTTTCATATTTTATCAATTATCTCAATAAAAACATGGTTTATCAGCATTTTAGAATCATTTCCATTGGAAATGGTTCTAAATTGCTGCCAAACCATGTTTTTGATTTGAAAAATGGAACATACAAAATAAACAGCAGACGTCAAATTTGTATTCAGCATTGTAAGGGTTAATAAACGCCACTTATATATTATATACTTGTAAATGTACGTTATATTAAGGAATAACCGACCTGTATCTATTGAGAGCAGACCGTGGCCGAGGGGTAATACCGCAGTAACCAGTTGCAATATAATTCCAGGTTTCTTATCAGATCATTCTGCAATTACACTCGATTTAAACCTAAGCAATACAATAAGGGGACCGGGACACTATTCAATTAATAACAGTAGTCTACTGCACGATTCATATAAAACAAATATAACGAAGGCCATTCAAGACACAGTTCAAGATAATAGAGGATGCAATCCAAACACTATGTGAGAATTAATAAAAGGATCCATAAGAAATGAATCGATAAGATATTCAAGTAAATTAAAAAATAACAACGTAGCAACGAAAATAAAATAACAATGGAAATTAAAAATATAGAAAATAAAATAGTAGAAAACCCAATGAACAAAGACTTTGTAGATCAACTAAACATCGAAAAAAATAAACTTGATGAAATAAATGAAGAAAAAACGAAAGGAATTATACTTAAATCAAAAGCAGAATGGGTTAAGGGAGCCGAAAAAAACACAAACTACTTCTCCACTTTAGAAAAAAGGCGATCCGAAGAACGTACCTATGCAACAATTAATGATCGACAATATTGAAATGGATTAAAATAATATCCTTAAATACGCTAAACAATAGTAAAGGTATTAACCTAGATCATGATGATAAAAGTACTTCAACTTCGGAGATTCTTTTATCCAATGAGTATCTCTTCTATATAAAAATGCAAACAGGTGCATTTCAAATAACGGCAATTTTTATATTGTAAGACAAGGCTGTCCTATTTCATCATATAATTTTATTTTATGTATAGAAATACTATCTCGATAGATCGATAATAACGAAAATATTGAAGGACGAAATCTTGATGGCAGCCATATAAAACAATCACTTTTTGCAGATGACGCCAGCTTTATACTTAACGGTTCCGAAAAATCATTTAATGAATTAGTAAAAATCTTAGATTCTTTTGCAGTTATATCCGGTCTAAAACTAAATAAATCAAAATGCACAATACTAAAAATAGGATCCCTTATAAATAACGCAAATGCGTGGTGCAATAGTAACACTACACATAGACATCAAACCAAGCCTCCACTTACATAATTGACTCACCAAGCTGTACTTGTGGTCAAATAGAGACGACCCGACACTACTTCTTCCATTGCAATACTTATAATCACATTAGACCAACACTGTTTGATAACATATCCAGATATTGCACGCTGTCACTGGAAGTAATCTTGAACGGAAATCCAGCGTTGTCTTATGAAGATAATTCGTCAATATTTTCTGCTGTTTTCGTATATATTGAAATGGCCAAACATTTCTGAATGCCGTTTAGCTGAGAAGCCTGATTGCTTCCAAATATGTAAAAGGTTGTTTGTCTCGTTTCCCCTCCTTGCATTTTATTTTGCAATCCCTTTGTTTGTGTATCTGCAAATTTTAGTTGTCTCCTTTTCTTTTTCTTTCTTTTCGTATTTTTTATTTTTACCATACCAATATCCCACTCCCTTATTTTCTCCTACTAATTCAGTTATACAATCGGTAGATTTAACATCTTTATTCTTGATGGTAAGTTACCAGAGCAACAAGTTGCTTTGTTTTGACTAATTCGCACACAGCATTTCTTTCTTAATGAATATAATAAAATTAAGGTTTGATATCATGACACAGTAAATAGAAACTTGTATATTTCATACCTCGATGAAAAATAATGGTATCTTACACTATTGTGCATGCATAGTTAACCGTGTACACATGTATGAACAATGTAATGTAATCACTTCACAAGTCGCCAATGTAAATGTTGCATAATGTTTTGGAGAGGATTTCAATAAGTTTGTATAAGCTTTCAATCCAATCCAAACTACTACCTATGTACATGTTTGTATGTGAATTCAGTAACTACATATGTTTATACCTCCACACGAAACACGAACTGCAAACACGAAATCAGAACTGCATGGACTATATTTAGATAAAAAATAAAATCGTTCCAACATTAAACAACTGGAAAAAAATGGAACCTTACACTAATCGGAAAAATAGCAGTTCTTCAAACTTTCGCTTTCCCAAAGCTTGTATTTTTTAAGGATTTAAAAACCCGACAAAATATCAAGAAAAACTATTATTCAAGACTACAAGAATTACGGTTTAAAAATGATTGATATACACTCATTTGTTCATTCACTAAAAGCCTCCTGGATAAAGTGTATTCAAGAATCACACAGTAATTGGAGCAAAGCCTATAAGGCCGAACTAAATAAATACCGAGGAGAATTACTCTTTAAATGCAACATTAATCAATAAGATACAAAAAATATGTGTAGAAAATATACTTTTTTAAATGAACTAATTATTTCATGGAGTAAAATCAACTTTAAATGTTATCTGAAGATTCGCATAAATCAAATGAAAATATATGGAATAATTCAAATATAAATAATTCAAACGGAAATACCATGTTTTATATTGATTGGTTTAGCAAAGGAATAATGTTTATTAAAAATATATATGATTACAGAAAAAAAAGAAATAAAATAATTATTCAATTTAAATACCGGTGATTTCTTAAAATATTATTCGCTACTAGGAGGCATTAAACATGATTAAAAACTAAAATTAAGTCTGAAACAATTGATTACAATACATCGAACTTCCTTTTTCAAATAATAACATCAAAGGAGAAAATAAGTATTATACAAAAAGCAAATAGAACAATATAAAACAACAACTAATAAACCTCTCGTTAATTGGGGAAATGAGTAAATGAGTTCAACTATCAAAATATATAATGGAAACAGATGTTCACCATATCATTTAAATATACCATAAGCACAAAACCGAGAGCGTTGCAATACAACTATTTAATGCGAATTATTCCAAACAACGCATTTCTATTTAAATGTAAAATAAAACCATCCAATTTGTGTGAATTTTGCAATATGTCTATTGATTCAAACAAGCATATGTTCTGGGAATGCATACACATACAAGCTTTCTGGTCAGATATAAACAAATTGCTAAACCGAACAATGCAGTATAATACAACAGTAACATATGAAACCATTTCATTCTGTATTATTCGGGACACATGTAAGAATAAAATACCAATTATTGGGTTCATAATTCTTTTGGCAAAATACTTTATTTTCAAATGTAAAGTTTACACATCTCTACCACTAATCCAATATTTTAAATTATATATCATAAATACAATCAAAATAGAAGAAACAATTGCCTTTATGAAGAATAAAATGAATATATTCAACCAAAAATGGAATGATTTTATATTAACTATCTAATACTATCAGTACATTATTACATATTCATTACCATACCTTTTTAGCTCACCTGAGCGAAGCTCATGTGAGCTATTGTTACCACAATGTGTCCGTCCGTCCGTCGTCCGTTGTCCGTCGTCGTCGTCCGTCGTCCGTGAAATTTTCAAACGTCTTTTCCTCAGTAACCATTGGGCCTATAGTCACCAAACTGCATGGTCATGGTCCTTAGGTAGGGGATTACAAAATTGTTAAAATGACGTCAATAAGTAATCCAAGATGGCCGCCGTCTAAAAATAGCACACATTCTTCAAAATTCTGTTTCTCAAGAACCGCCAACCGGATTTCGACAAAACTTCTTAGAAATGATCGATGTACAATGCTCTCTCAAACTTGGTAAAATGGTGACCCCGGGGTCAAAAATGGGCGTGGCCCGTGGGGTCAAATTGGCGTCAAATTTTATTTTTGACCGAATATGGTCAAGCCATATATCAACTCGAAGGTATCATTTCTTTTGTCGAAATCGGATTATTTCATCCAAGATGGCAACCGAAAGGTCAAAAGGTCGTTCTTTTATTGGACTTTTCAAAATTCTTCTTCATATTAACCACTTCGCCCATGGTAGCCAAACTTAAAAGTTATGGTCCATGGGTGAAGCCTTTTCATATTTGTTAAAATGGAGGTCATCATTAATCCAAGATGGCCGCCGTCTAAAATAGCATAAATTCTTAAAAAATCTTCTTCTCATGATCCGCAAGCCGGATTTCGACGAAACTTGGTAGGAATGATCGATGTACAATGCTCTTTCAAAGTTGCTAAAATTGTGACACCGGGGTTAACAAATGGGCATGGCCCGTGGGGTCAAATTTTATTTTTGACCAAATATGGTCATATCAAATCGAAGGTATCAAAGAGGCGATCGCTCTGATACATTTTTTTGTCGAAATCGGATGGTTATGTCATCCAAGATGGCCGCTGAAAGGTCAAGATGTCGTTATTTTAATAAAGATTTCAAACGTCTTGTTCTCGTGAACCGCTAGGCCGATATTGGCCAATCTTCACGGTAATGGTTATTGGGTCAAGCCTTTTCAGATTTGTTTAAATGGTGGTCATCGCGAAAAACAAAGATGGCCGCTGTTGAAAAGTAGGTCAAATTCTTAAAAACAATTCACCCGAACTGCCAGGCCGATTTTTACGAAACTTGGTATGAATGATCGATAGTTAACGCTGGTTCAGCTGCCTTTAAATGGTGGACCCAGTGTCAAAAATGGGCGGGACAGGAACGGTCAAGTAGGGGTCAAATGTCACATTTTACCAAATATGGTCATGTCATATATCAAATCGAAGGTATCGACGAGACGGTCACTCTGGAGCTTCTTTTTGTCGAAATCAGGTAATTACGTCATCCGAGATGGCCGCCGAAGGTCAAAAGGTCGTTCTTTCAATACAGATTACAAACGTCTTCTTCTCGTAAACCACTTGGTCAATATTGACCAAACTGGATTGCTTACGACACAGGTGGAAGACTCGTACATGTGACATGAAAACACCCATTAAAAACTCCTCTCACCTCACCAACCTGTTGTTGTACTGTACATAACGTCATTATTAATATGCTTGTGTGGTAATGGGATTGTTTATGTCACAGGTGCAAGTCTTCCACATGTGTCACTTGCGTCTTACGATCCCATTCCGAGTTCCTGACTCTGGTATGACATTGCAAGTCACAGAGCAGCCCATTTCGGTCTGGTCGTTCTCTCATGTTTGCCGAAGATGTTGCATAATGTCATTGGTGGACGTATTAGTGGAGTAAAAATAGGTGGGGGCCATTTTGGGAAGGTGTAAATATAAGTAAGTGGGTTCATATCTTCTTATTGCTGCATCACTTGCATGCGATGTGTGTTTTTATTTTTATTTCTTTTCAAAGTATTTAAAATTAATATAAGAGACATAAATACTGTAACAAATCTAACAAACTCCATACTAGTATGTATATACTATCGAAACTATTGTACATTTTGTAAATATTTCTCACGATATATCGCACATCTTCTTAGGTATAACATCACATGGCGTGTCTCGTATACGTGTATGCCATTGTAGATGATGACCAGGCCTATCGACGTCACCGTTTGGTTGCTGACCCTGCTCGGCACGTGCTATTCTGGTCAGTAGAAGCTGAATCTCATATTTAACCCTGTCAATGTTGGGTTAAAAGTTGTCGTCTGCTGTTTATTTTATATTTTCCATTTTCTCTCGTGAATTTTGATCCAATATTGATTTTATTATGGGGATTTAACATGGGAAAATGTTGGTTTTTTTTTCAATTTCAGAAATAGTGGACTGATTTGGAGGAGTCAATTTCCCTCTTGTTTACGTTGTTCGACTTCTCCTCCAGGTTCTCCAGCTCTTTTCCCCATGTTAAATTACAATAGAGAAATCATTTTTCATAATAAAATTAATATTTGACCAAATTTTACGAAATAAACGGAAGGCTCATTTTTAAATTTTGATAAAATATAATATTATCAAAATAATATTGTTTTTGCATTGTTTATATAGCCATACCATTTGAAACCGACAGTAGGTTGGGTACATATCATCTTTGCATTCTCGCAGTGAAAATAACAGCCCAAAATTAGGACTATGTTTTCGTATTTCTCTCTGTAAATATGTCTTGGTATTTCATTATAATTCCATCCTCCGAACTCAATTTTATGACATTCCAAGACATGGTATTTACATGGAGAAATGGAATAGAACATAACGAATTGTCCTCTGCGATATTTGAATTATTTCTAACCCCACGTTTCCCAGCATGTAAATAGTTAAACAGGGAGAGTCTACTGTTCACAAGTCATGCACGTCTCGGGATTCGTAATAGCCTTGTCTGATATAAAGTGGATATCAAACGGCACGAGTCAAATAAATACGACTCTAGCAGCTACATACGATGTTACTTCGCTAAGGTGAATGGTATATCCTAGATAATAGTATGACGACAACGTCCTATAAATATTATTTCAGCAGATATCTGAGAAAATACCATCCCTCACAAAATGTACAATGGACACTTTTCCAATGTGTAAAATTTAAAACTGATACACTGTCTATTATTAGATGTACACATGTCACAGGTATAAGCAGTATTTACTCGCATAGCAGGCAAGCAGACAAAACGGACAATACACTGAGATAACTGCTTACAAATGACTGAATTCAATACAGTATGTATGGTAATGTATATATATATTTACTGCACTGTGTATTGTTCTTACTGTTACACAGTCGTTACTGAATTCTCAAACATTTTAACAAAGTGTCAACAAACCATTCATATATCAGACTTTGTATATAAAGTGTATGAAAACAACGCATAACACGGTGTTTTCTGGTGTCTTCCCATCATGTTACAGCAAATTGTATTAATGTGTTTGTCATATTATGTGAGTGGTGTGTGTCAAACGCGATAAGAGGTAAAACTGACCGATGGCTTGTACACACTAAGGTGGCCGACATGGCAACTCCGTGCACCGTGTAGGATATATTAAGAAGAGAACGTTCACATGATTGTATGTTATGCATATATCCCGTCACATTTATGTATCACTTATGAATGAATCATAGGATGATACGGGGTCCCACGGGTCCTTAACCCGAATTTTCTGTCTGTAACACAGGGCGACTTATATGTCGCCCTGCGTTACAGACAGAACATTTGGCTTGGGTATTCACTTTCTAATGAACGCCCACCTTTTACCACAGTGGCCCTGGATGAACCATGTAACGACGCGGACACGTGTACCACAGACGGGCAGTCGTGTCTGCGGGTGTTCGGTAACTGTGTCCACTACGGTGTGTGTACATGTAAGTATGTACATGTATTTTACAAATATGAACTTATATGTGGTTTCCCACAGCAACGAATGCATAATTACGTTAATAACCCTAAATATTCGGACACAATTTATTCTATGAGCGCTTATGAATGTATTGTTTCCCTCATAAAAGAGTGTCCCAATATGTAGGGTCAGTATGATTGTACTGGTTTATCGCAATAACACTATATGTGGATACAATGTTTTGGGAAACCCCTATTTTATAGGGCTTCCACAAAATAAATGGTGAGAAAAATATGTCAGTTTTAACCCATGTATCCCACCTCATATGCTATGTTCTGTTCATAACCCTAAAATTGATGATACACACTTGAATGTTGATATGTTTTCTATCTCAATATGTGGCTGTGGCTGTGACTGGAGAAAATACGGATTATGGTATTTGTGACCAATGTAGCTCCTAATCAAATAACACACGCATGTATCCTGATAACGATCCATAGTGTTTGTCAGAAGCCTGATAAGTATTTCATTTATGGGATGGCGAACAGTGAAGATCCTGATCATACTGTGCGGATGCACATGCCGATCTCGATCTAAACTGTCCTCATAACCCATACATCATTTTTCTCCAGTCAAAGCCTCGTTTAAGGTTTCTATATCCACGTGTTCCCCATTTGTACCATTTTCCTACCTATTCTTATCACAGGTTCTTGAAGAACGGTTCATATGTCGGTGTTTTATGGGTTATTCCGGTAAATTTAGTGGTTTGGGTGCATTGTTACCAACATACAATTTCCCTACGTCCCGAGAGTTACACGTATAAGTACGATAATGTTGTTGTTTTTGTTTGGGTTGTTGGACAGTATAAAACGGGTCCGAAAGTTCTGACCGGTGAATGTATAGATAATTAATTTCGGGCGTGTGTAATGATTGAGCATTGGTAGTTGCACAAAACTATGTAAATTACCCAAAACCAACAAAATCCACACGAATCTACCCAAAATCCACCAAAATACCCATATGACACCAAAATTCTGACCATCTGTTCAAACACCTGTAATTCTTATTGAAACAGATCAATAACACAGGGACTATCAAGGCTGCCGGTGGGGACATACGTGTTCTATGAACACATTTTCTAGTCATACATTTTGTTTCAATAACCCAGGGACTATCGAGGCTGCAGGTGGGGGCATCCGTGTTCTATGAACACATTTTCTAGTCATACCTTATATTTCAATAACCCAGGGACTATCGAGGCTGTAGGTGGGGACATCCGTGTTCAATGAACACACTTTCTAGTCATACCTTATATTTCAAAAACCCAGGGACTATCAAGGCTGCAGGTGGGGGCATCCGTGTTTTATGAACACATTTGCTAGTCATCATTATATTTCAATAACACAGGGTCTATCAAGGCTGCAGGTGGGGGCATCCGTGTTCTATGAACACACTTTTTAGTCATACCTTATTTTTCAATAACCCAGGGACTATTAAGGCTGCAGGTGGGGGCATCAGTGTTCTATGAACACATTTTATAGTCATACATTATATTGCAATAGCCCAGGGACTATCGATGCTGCAGGTGGGGGCATCCGTGTTCTATGAACACATTTTCTAGTCAAACCATATATTTCAATAACCGAGGGACTATCGAGGCTGCAGGTGGAGGTATCCGTGTTCTATGAACACATTTTGTAGTCATACATTATATTTCAATAGCCCAGGGACTACCGAGGCTGCAGGTGGGGGTATCCGTGTTCTATGAACACACTTTCTAGTCATACCTTATATTTCCATAACCCAGGGACTATCAATGCTGCAGGCGGGGGCATCCGTGTTCTATGAACACACTTTCTAGTCAAACCTTATATTTCAATAATCCAGGGACTACCGAGGCTGCAGGTGGGGGCATCCGTGTTCTATGAACACACTTTCTAGTCATACCTTATATTTCCATAACCCAGGGACTATCAATGCTGCAGGCGGGGGCATACGTGTTCTATGAACATACTTTCTAGTCAAACCTTATATTTCAATAATCCAGGGACTACCGAGGCTGCAGGTGGGGGCATCCGTGTTCTATGAACACACTTTCTAGTCATACCTTATATTTCAATAACACAGGGACTATCGAGGCTGCAGGTGGGGTCATCCGTGTTGTATGAACACACTTTCTAGTCATACTTTATATTTCCATAACCCAGGGACTATCAAGGCTGCAGGTGGGGGCATCCGTGTTTTATGAATACACTTTCTAGTCATACCTTATATTTCAATAACACAGGGACTATCGAGGCTGCAGGTGGGGTCATCCGTGTTCTAATGAACACACTATTTCTAGTCATACCTTATATTTCAATAACACAGGGACTATCAAGGCTGCAGGTGGGGGCATCCGTGTTCTATGAACACACTTTCTAGTCATACCTTATATTTCAATAACACAGGGACTATCGAGGCTGCAGGTGGGGTCATCCGTGTTGTATGAACAAACTTTCTAGTCATACTTTATATTTCCATAACCCACGGACTATCGAGGCTGCAGGTGGTGACATCCGTGTTCAATGAACACATTTCTAGTCATAACCTTATAAATTCAATAACCCAGGGACTACGCGCTCAGGTGGGCCGGGGTCATTTCCGTATTCAAAGAACATACACTCTTTCTAGTCATAACTTATTATTTCCATAACACAGGGACTACAAGGCTGCAGGTGGGGGCAATCCATGTTCTATGAACACACCTCACTTTCTAGTCTACCTTATATTTCAATTAACACAGGGACTACCGAGGCTGCAGGGTGGGGTCATCCGTGTTTCATGAACACACTCACTTTCTAGTTCATAAACCATTATATTTCCATAACACAGGGACTATCAAGGCCTGCAGGTGGGGCCGGTGTCATCCCGTGTTCAATAACATACACAGGGACTACCGAGGCTGCCAGGTGGGGTCCAATCCGGTGTTCAATGAACACACTCACATTCTAGGTTCATTACCTATAATATTCCATAACACAGGGACCAACAAGCTGCAGGTGGGCCGGGTCATCCGTGTTCAATGAACATACACACTTTCTAGTCATACCTTATATTTCCATAACACACTATCAAAGGCTGCAGGTGGGGGCATCCATGTTCTATGAACACACTCACTTTCTAGTCATACCTTATATTTCAATAACACAGGGACTACCGAGGCTGCAGGTGGGGTCATCCGTGTTCAATGAACAAACTCACTTTCTAGTCATACCTTATATTTCCATAACACAGGGACTATCAAGGCTGCAGGTGGGGGCATCCGTGTTCTATGAACACACTCACTTTCTAGTCATAACTTATATTTCCATAACACAGGGACTATCAAGGCTGCAGGTGGGGGTATCCATGTTCTATCTAATCATACCTTATATTTCAATAACACAGGGACTATCAAGGCTGCAGGTGGGGGCATCCGTGTTCTATGAACACACTTTCTAGTCATACCTTATATTTCAATAACACAGGGACTATCAAGGCTGCAGGTGGGGTCATCCGTGTTGTATGAACACACTTTCTAGTCATACTTTATATTTCCACAACCCAAGGACTATCAAGGCTGCAGGTGGGGTCATCCGTCTATTATGAACAAACTTTCTAGTCATACCTTATATTTCAATAACACAGGGACTATCGAGGCGGCAGGTGGGGTCATCCGTGTTCTATGAACACACTTTCTAGTCATACCTTATATTTCAATAACCCAGGGACTATCGAGGCTGCCGGTGGGGTCATCCGTGTTATATGAACACACTTTATAGTCATACCTTATATTTCAATAACACAGGGACTATCGAGGCTGCAGGTGGGGACATCCGTGTTCAATGAACAAACTTTCTAGTCATACCTTATATTTCAATAACACAAGGACTACCGAGGCTGCAGGTGGGGTCATCCGTGTTCAATGAACACACACACTTTCTAGTCATACCTTATATTTCCATAACACAGGGACTATCAAGGCTGCAGGTGGGGACATCCATGTTCTATGAACACACTCGTATACTTTATATTTCCATAACACAGGGATATCATGGCTCAGGTTGGGGGCATCCATGTTCTATGAACACATTTCTAGTCATCCTTATCTTTCAATAACACAGGACTATCGCTGCAGGTGGGGGTCATCCGTGTTGTTGAACACACTTTCTAGTCATACTTTATATTTCCATAACACAGGGACTATCGAGGTGCTGGTGGGGGACATCCGTGTTCAATTGAACCACTTTCAGTCATACCTTATCAATAACACAGGGATACGAGGTGCAGTGGGCCGGGGTCTCCGTGTTCAATGAACATCACACTTTCTAGTCATACTTATATTTCATAACACAGGGACATCAAGGCTGCAGGTGGGGGCATCCAGTTCATGAAACACTCACTTTTTTAGTCATACCTTATCAATAACACAGGGACTAGAGGTGCAGGTGGGGTCATCCGTGTTCAAGAACACTTCACTTTCTAGTCATACCTTATATTTCATAACAGGGACTATCAAGGCTGCAGGTGGGCCGGGGTCATCCGTGTTCAATGAACATACACACTTCTAGTATACCTTATATTTCCATAACAGGGACTATCAAGGCTGCAGGTGGGGGCATCATGTTCTGAACACCATCACTTTCTAGTCATACCTTATATTTTCAATAACACAGGGACTACCGAGGCTGCAGGTGGGGGTCATCGTGTTCAATGACATCACTCTTTCTTTTAGTCAATACCTTATATTTCCTAACACAGGGATATCAAGGCTGGGCCAGCATGCATCCGGGTGGTTTTATGGAGCACTCTTTAGTCATACCTTATTTAATCCATAAACCACAGGACCTAATCGATGGTCTGCAGGTGGGGTGTTTCATCGTGATTCTATGAACACACTTTCTAGTCATACCTTATTTTTATTTCATACACAGGGATCTGATCAAGCCTGCAGGTGGGGGCATCGTGTTCTATGAACATTTGACACACTTGCTAGTCATACCTTATATTTCAATAACACAGGGACTATCGAGGCTGCAGGTGGTCATCCGTGTTGTATAACACACTTTCTAGTCATACATTATATTTCCACAACCCAAGGACTATCAAGGCTGCAGGTGGGGGCATCCGTGTTTTATGAACACACTTTCTAGTCATACCTTATATTTCAATAACACAGGGACTATCGAGGCGGCAGGTGGAGTCATCCGTTTTCCATGAACACACTTTCTAGTCATACCTTATATTTCAATAACCCAGGGACTATCGAGGCTGCCGGTGGGGTCATCTGTGTTATATGAACACACTTTACAGTCATACCTTATATTTGAATAACACAGGGACGATCGAGGCTGCAGGTGGGGACATCCGTGTTCAATGAACACACTTTCTAGTCATACCTTATATTTCAATAACACAGGGACTACCGAGCTGCAGGTTGGGTCATCCGTTTTCCATGAACACACTTTCTAGTCATACCTTATATTTCAATAACCCACAGTGACACCGGAGGCTGCAGGTGGGGTCCATTCCTTGTCATGACACACTTTTCAAAAAACCCGTTTCTAGTCATCTTTATACAATAATTCAAAAACCCAGGACCTACCAAGGCGCAGGTGGGGCATCCGTGTTTTATGAACACATTTTGCTAGTCATCATTATATAAATTCAATTATATTTCAATAACACAGGGTCTATCAAGGCTGCAGGTGGGGGCATCCGTGTTCTATGAACACACTTTTTAGTCATACCTTATTTTTCAATAACCCAGGGACTATTAAGGCTGCAGGTGGGGGCATCAGTGTTCTATGAACACATTTTATAGTCATACATTATATTGCAATAGCCCAGGGACTATCGATGCTGCAGGTGGGGGCATCCGTGTTCTATGAACACATTTTCTAGTCAAACCATATATTTCAATAACCGAGGGACTATCGAGGCTGCAGGTGGAGGTATCCGTGTTCTATGAACACATTTTGTAGTCATACATTATATTTCAATAGCCCAGGGACTACCGAGGCTGCAGGTGGGGTATCCGTGTTCATGAACACATTTCTAGTCATACCTTATATTTCCATAACCCAGGGACTATCAATGCTGCAGGCGGGGGCATCCGTGTTCTATGAACACACTTTCTAGTCAAACCTTATATTTCAATAATCCAGGGACTACCGAGGCTGCAGGTGGGGGCATCCGTGTTCTATGAACACACTTTCTAGTCATACCTTATATTTCCATAACCCAGGGACTATCAATGCTGCAGGCGGGGGCATACGTGTTCTATGAACATACTTTCTAGTCAAACCTTATATTTCAATAATCCAGGGACTACCGAGTCTGCAGGTGGGGGCATCCGTGTTCTATGAACACACTTTCTAGTCATACCTTATATTTCAATAACACAGGGACTATCGAGGCTGCAGGTGGGGTCATCCGTGTTGTATGAACACACTTTCTAGTCATGCTTTATATTTCCTTAACCCAGGACTATCAAGCTGCAGGTGCATCCGTGTTTTATGAATACACTTTCTAGTCATACCTTATATTTCAATAACACAGGGACTATCGAGGCTGCAGGTGGGGTCATCCGTGTTCTATGAACACACTTTCTAGTCATACCTTATATTTCAATAACACAGGGACTATCAAGGCTGCAGGTGGGGGCATCCGTGTTCTATGAACACACTTTCTAGTCATACCTTATATTTCAATAACACAGGGACTATCGAGGCTGCAGGTGGGGTCATCCGTGTTGTATGAACAAACTTTCTAGTCATACTTTATATTTCCATAACCCACGGACTATCGAGGCTGCAGGTGGTGACATCCGTGTTCAATGAACACACTTTCTAGTCATACCTTATATTTCAATAACACAGGGACTACCGAGGCTGCAGGTGGGCCGGGGTCATCCGTATTCAATGAACATACACACTTTCTAGTCATACCTTATATTTCCATAACACAGGGACTATCAAGGCTGCAGGTGGGGGCATCCATGTTCTATGAACACACTCACTTTCTAGTCATACCTTATATTTCAATAACACAGGGACTACCGAGGCTGCAGGTGGGGTCATCCGTGTTCAATGAACACACTCACTTTCTAGTCATACCTTATATTTCCATAACACAGGGACTATCAAGGCTGCAGGTGGGCCGGGGTCATCCGTGTTCAATGAACATACACACTTTCTAGTCATACCTTATATTTCCATAACACAGGGACTATCAAGGCTGCAGGTGGGGGCATCCATGTTCTATGAACACACTCACTTTCTAGTCATACCTTATATTTCAATAACACAGGGACTACCGAGGCTGCAGGTGGGGTCATCCGTGTTCAATGAACAAACTCACTTTCTAGTCATACCTTATATTTCCATAACACAGGGACTATCAAGGCTGCAGGTGGGGGCATCCGTGTTCTATGAACACACTCACTTTCTAGTCATAACTTATATTTCCATAACACAGGGACTATCAAGGCTGCAGGTGGGGGTATCCATGTTCTATCTAATCATACCTTATATTTCAATAACACAGGGACTATCAAGGCTGCAGGTGGGGGCATCCGTGTTCTATGAACACACTTTCTAGTCATACCTTATATTTCAATAACACAGGGACTATCAAGGCTGCAGGTGGGGTCATCCGTGTTGTATGAATACACCTTTCTAGTCATACTTTATATTTCCACAACCCAAGGACTATCAAGGCTGCAGGTGGGGTCATCCGTCTATTATGAACAAACTTTCTAGTCATACCTTATATTTCAATAAACACAGGGACTATCGAGGCGGCAGGTGGGGTCATCCGTGTTCTATGAACACACTTTCTAGTCATACCTTATCAATAACCCAGGGACTATCGAGGCTGCCGGTGGGGTCATCCGTGTTATATGAACACACTTTATAGTCATACCTTATATTTCAATAACACAGGGACTATCGAGGCTGCAGGTGGGGACATCCGTGTTCAATGAACAAACTTTCTAGTCATACCTTATATTTCAATAACACAAGGACTACCGAGGCTGCAGGTGGGGTCATCCGTGTTCAATGAACACACACACTTTCTAGTCATACCTTATATTTCCATAACACAGGGACTATCAAGGCTGCAGGTGGGGACATCCATGTTCTATGAACACACTCACTTTCTAGTCATACCTTATATTTCCATAACACAGGGACTATCATGGCTGCAGGTGGGGGCATCCATGTTCTATGAACACACTTTCTAGTCATACCTTATATTTCAATAACACAGGGACTATCGAGGCTGCAGGTGGGGTCATCCGTGTTGTATGAACACACTTTCTAGTCATACTTTATATTTCCATAACACAGGGACTATCGAGGCTGCAGGTGGGGACATCCGTGTTCAATGAACACACTTTCTAGTCATACCTTATATTTCAATAACACAGGGACTACCGAGGCTGCAGGTGGGCCGGGGTCATCCGTGTTCAATGAACATACACACTTTCTAGTCATACCTTATATTTCCATAACACAGGGACTATCAAGGGCTGCAGGTGGGGCATCCATGTCTATGAACACACTCACTTTCTAGTCATACCTTATATTTCAATAACACAGGGACTACCGAGGCTGCAGGTGGGGTCATCCGTGTTCAATGAACACACTCACTTTCTAGTCATACCTTATATTTCCATAACACAGGGACTATCAAGGCTGCAGGTGGGCCGGGGTCATCCGTGTTCAATGAACATACACACTTTCTAGTCATACCTTATATTTCCATAACACAGGGACTATCAAGGCTGCAGGTGGGGGCATCCATGTTCTATGAACACACTCACTTTCTAGTCATACCTTATATTTCAATAACACAGGGACTACCGAGGCTGCAGGTGGGGTCATCCGTGTTCAATGAACACACTCACTTTCTAGTCATACCTTATATTTCAATAACACAGGGACTATCAAGGCTGCAGGTGGGGGCATCCATGTTCTATGAACACACTTTCTAGTCATACCTTATATTTCAATAACACAGGGACTATCGAGGCTGCAGGTGGGGTCATCCGTGTTGTATGAACACACTTTCTAGTCATACTTTATATTTCCATAACACAGGGACTATCAAGGCTGCAGGTGGGGGCATCCGTGTTTTATGAACGCACTTTCTAGTCATACCTTATATTTCCATAACACAGGGACTATCGAGGCTGCAGGTGGGGTCATTCGTGTTCTATGAACACACTTTCTAGTCATACCTTATATTTCCATAACACAGGGACTATCAAGGCTGCAGGTGGAGGCATCCGTGTTCTATGAACACACTTGCTAGTCATACCTTATATTTCAATAACACAGGGACTATCGAGGCTGCAGGTGGGGTCATCCGTGTTGTATGAACACACTTTCTAGTCATACATTATATTTCCACAACCCAAGGACTATCAAGGCTGCAGGTGGGGGCATCCGTGTTTTATGAACACACTTTCTAGTCATACCTTATATTTCAATAACACAGGGACTATCGAGGCGGCAGGTGGAGTCATCCGTTTTCCATGAACACACTTTCTAGTCATACCTTATATTTCAATAACCCAGGGACTATCGAGGCTGCCGGTGGGGTCATCTGTGTTATATGAACACACTTTACAGTCATACCTTATATTTGAATAACACAGGGACTATCGAGGCTGCAGGTGGGGACATCCGTGTTCAATGAACACACTTTCTAGTCATACCTTATATTTCAATAACACAGGGACTACCGAGGCTGCAGGTGGGGTCATCCGTGTTCAATGAACACACTCACTTTCTAGTCATACCTTATATTTCAATAACACAGGGACTATCAAGGCTGCAGGTGGGGGCATCCATGTTCTATGAACACACTTTCTAGTCATACCTTATATTTCAATAACACAGGGACTATCGAGGCTGCAGGTGGGGTCATCCGTGTTGTATGAACACACTTTCTAGTCATACTTTATATTTCCATAACACAGGGACTATCAAGGCTGCAGGTGGGGGCATCCGTGTTTTATGAACGCACTTTCTAGTCATACCTTATATTTCCATAACACAGGGACTATCAAGGTTGCAGGTGGGGGCATCCATGTTCTATGAACAACACTTTCTTGTCATACCTTATATTTCAATAACACAGGGACTATCGAGGCTGCAGGTGGGGTCATCCGTGTTGTATGAACACACTTTCTAGTCATACTTTATATTTCCATAACACAGGGACTATCAAGGCTGCAGGTGGGGGCATCCGTGTTTTATGAACGCACTTTCTAGTCATACCTTATATTTCCATAACACAGGGACTATCGAGGCTGCAGGTGGGGTCATTCGTGTTCTATGAACACACTTTCTAGTCATACCTTATATTTCCATAACACAGGGACTATCAAGGCTGCAGGTGGGGGCATCCGTGTTCTATGAACACACTTGCTAGTCATACCTTATATTGCAATAACACAGGGGACTATCGAGGCTGCAGGTGGGGTCATCCGTGTTGTATGAACACACTTTCTAGTCATACATTATATTTCCACAACCCCAAGGACTATCAATGCTGGCAGGTGGGGGCATCCAGTGTTTTATTGAACACACTTTATAGTCCATAACCGTATATTTCAATAACAGGACTATCGAGGCGCGCATGCAGTGAATCAGGAGTCATATCCGTTTTCCATGAACAACACTTTCTAGTCACTATATTTCAATAACCCAGGGACTACGAGGGCTGCCGGTGGGGTCATCGTGTTATATGAACACACTTTACAGTCATAACCTTATATTTGAATAACACAGGGACTATCGAGGCTGCAGGTGGGGACATCCGTGTTCAATGAACACACTTTCTAGTCATACCTTATATTTCAATAACACAGGGACTACCGAGGCTGCAGGTGGGGTCATCCGTGTTCAATGAACACACTCACTTTCTAGTCATACCTTATATTTCAATAACACAGGGACTATCAAGGCTGCAGGTGGGGGCATCCATGTTCTATGAACACACTTTCTAGTCATACCTTATATTTCAATAACACAGGGACTATCGAGGCTGCAGGTGGGGTCATCCGTGTTGTATGAACACACTTTCTAGTCATACTTTATATTTCCATAACACAGGGACTATCAAGGCTGCAGGTGGGGGCATCCGTGTTTTATGAACGCACTTTCTAGTCATACCTTATATTTCCATAACACAGGGACTATCGAGGCTGCAGGTGGGGGCATCCGTGTTTTATGAACGCACTTTCTAGTCATACCTTATATTTCAATAACACAGGGACTACCGAGGCTGCAGGTGGGGTCATCCGTGTTCAATGAACACACTCACTTTCTAGTCATACCTTATATTTCCATAACACAGGGACTATCAAGGCTGCAGGTGGGGGCATCCGTGTTCTATGAACACACTCACTTTCTAGTCATACCTTATATTTCCATAACACAGGGACTATCAAGGCTGCAGGTGGGGGCATCCATGTTCTATGAACACACTTTCTAGTCATACCTTATATTTCAATAACACAGGGACTATCGAGGCTGCAGGTGGGGTCATCCGTGTTGTATGAACACACTTTCTAGTCATACTTTATATTTCCATAACCCAGGGACTATGAAGGCTGCAGGTGGGGGCATTTGTGTTCTATGAACACACTTTCTAGTCATACCTTATATTTCAATAACACAGGGACTATCGAGGCTGCAGGTGGGGACATCCGTGTTCTATGAACACACTTTCTAGTCATACCTTATATTTCAATAACAAAGGGACTATCGAGGCTGCAGGTGGGGTCATCCGTGTTGTATGAACACACTTTCTAGTCATACTTTATATTTCCATAACCCAAGGACTATCAAGGTTGCAGGTGGGGGCATCCGTGTTTATGAACACACTTTCCAGTCATACCTTGTATTTCAATAACACAGGGACTATCGAGGCTGCAAGTGGGGTCATCCGTGTTCTATGAACACACTTTCTAGTCATACCTTATATTTCCATAACACAGTAACTATCAAGGCTGCATGTGTGGGTATCCGTGTTTTATGAACACACTTTCTAGTCATACCTTATATTTCACTAACGCAGGGACTATCGAGGCTGCAGGTGGGGTCATCCGTGTTGTATGAACCCATTTTCTAGTCATACTTTATATTTCCATAACTCAGGGACTATCAAGGCTGCAGGTGGGGACATCCGTGTTCTATGAACACACTTTCTAGTCATACCTTATATTTCCATAACCCAGGGATTATCAATGCTGCAGGCGGGGGCATCCGTGTTCTGTGAACACACTTTCTAGTCAAACCTTATATTTCAATAACCCAGGGACTACCGAGGCTGCAGGTGGGGGCATTCGTGTTCTATGAAGACACTTTCTAGTCATACCTTATATTTCACAGGGACTATCAAGGCTGCAGGCGGGGGCATCCGTGTTCAATGAACACACTTTCTAGTCATATCTTATATTTCAATAACACAGGGACTATCGAGGCTGCAGGTGGGGGCATCCGTGTTCTATGAACACACTTTCTAGTCAAACCTTATATTTCAATAACCCAGGGACTATCGATGCAGCAGGTGGAGGCATCCGTGTTCTATGAATACATTTTGTTGTCATACATTATATTTCAATAGCCCAGGGACTACCGAGGCTGCAGGTGGGTGCATCTGTGTTCTATGAACACACTTTCTAGTCATACCTTATATTTCCATAACCCAGGGACTATCAATGCTGCAGGCGGGGTCATCCGTGTTCTATGAACACACTTTCTAGTCAAACCTTATATTTCAAGAATCCAGGGACTGCCGAGGCTGCAGGTGGGTGCATCCGTGTTGTATGCACACACTTTCTAGTCATACTTTATATTTGCATAACCCAGGACTATCAAGGCTGCAGGTGGGGGCATCCGTGTTCTATGAACACACTTTCTAGTCATACCTTGGCTTACTATCGGGGCTGCATGTGGGGGCATCCGTGTTCTATGAACACATTTTCTAGTCATACCTTACTATCGGGGCTGCATGTGGGGGCATCCGTGTTCTATGAACACATTTTCTAGTCATACCTTACTATCGGGGCTGCAGGTGGGGGCATCCGTATTCCATGAACACAGTTTCTAGTGAAACCTTATATTTCAATAATACAGGGACTTTCGAGGCTGCATGTGGGGGCATCCGTGTTCTATGAACACATTTTCTATTCATATATTATATTTCCATAACCCAGGGACCATGAAGTACAACACAGAAGCATGCGTAGACAGCCTTCAGTGCCAGGACCAAACCACGTGCACTAGTGGTACCTGCTCATGCGCATCCGGAACTTTCAACACGGCGCTCAAGTTGTGCACGGCCCTCAAGGAGGTTGGACAGACGTGTACAGACGACACGGACTGCTACCAGGGGGCATCAGAGTGTAAGGAATAATAAACCAATTTCACTTGAGCACACCATTTAACCCTCTCAACACCACAAGGCTGTATAGTGGTATTGCCTATTGGCAAACAGTGTAGATCCAGATGAGCCAGCTCGTAACGAGCCGTCTCATTAGGATCTGCACTTTT
This sequence comes from Conchocele bisecta, assembly GCA_029237695.1. NCBI lineage: Eukaryota > Metazoa > Mollusca > Bivalvia > Lucinida > Thyasiridae > Conchocele > Conchocele bisecta. Next base: position 48,952,885 of record CM055278.1, read on the forward strand.
TGCAAGTAATTTTCATATTTTTCAGAGAAAAAAATACCCCCTTTTCATAAATGGACACGTCTGAAAATCGTTTTGTTACGATTGGATTGGTTGCAAAATTAATATATCAAATTCCATTCCAAAAAGGCCCCTTGAATTCAGTTGTCTTTCTTATGGATATTATATAGTATAGTCCTCAGTGGCGTAGCCAGGCATGCGCACGTACGCACGTGCGTACAAGAAAAAATAAAAGAATTAAAAAAATATATATATTTTTCGAAATATGCATTAAAAATCTTGGGGGTTGGTGGGGGGGGGTTGCTATTGTATTTTGTATCAAACGAACATGTCGATTACAAACAAATGGTGCCGTAAATAATGCAGAAAAACGCGTTAAAAAGGATCTCCGTTTCAAAAAAACATCCGGGGGGGCATGCCCCCGGACCCCCCTAGTACTCTCCCTCACTTCACTAGGTCGACGAGTGAGCCACGCTCACCCAATGTTCTACCATTTGATAATGGTGTGCCTATCAGAAAATTTGTTCCCTGGCTACGCCCCAATAGTCCTTGACAATCTAACATGGGTCGTGAAAACCGCATGCAAATATTCCATGTCTGTCACAAGTTATTGAGGTTTTAATGAATACATATATTATGCAAATGAGTGTGACATCACAGCAAGTTCATTTAAATAATGCAAATTTGTTTTTGTCATTAAAAGCAAATAAAAAATATTTTTTCTTTGAATTGTGTTTTTCTGTATCAATATATGAAATCACTTAAGACAGACTTTTTAACATAAGGTTATTATAGAAATGTATGGGTGATCTATAACGTCACAGCAACTCCTGCATAACCCAAGCTAATTTAAAACGTTTGACAAATAAGAAACTCTTGTTTATTTGAGATAATGTAAAAGTTATGTCGTAAACTCAGACGTTTTATCATCGTCATTTTAGCGGCTATTAAATGACGGCATATTTTGTTAGAAAAAAAAACACTTGTGTATCGCTTCTGGCTGACATCGATTCTACTTTCAGCGGAGTGCAGCTCTAACGTATGCGCGTGTAAAAGCGGCTATATCAAGGACGCCAATGTAAACCGGTGCCGAGCACGTAAGTTCTTCTTAAAGCTGGACTCCCACATCCCATGTTGTAATACAGCGATACATATTTGTTTCGTCCATTCTTTAGATAGGACATTTTTTCGCGCAAAATAAACATTGATTTACCTTTATCGAACGTGTTAATTGACATTATACATTTTATTTAAAACGTGAATTGTCAGTTTGATATCAGGGGCGATAACCGTGTTTCCTTAAAATGTTAACGGAAATTACTACTTATTCTGTCTATGTGTTGTTTGATGAGCAATAATCATAGTTTATAATATTATGTCAATAAAATATTTATTCAGGTGACGCATTTAGTTAATATAAATAATTTAAAAATGTCCTTAATCGTTTGAATATCAAAATAGCCTGATATAATAGCGCGTCTTATTCACTTAATTAATTCCTATAAAGAAAAATGTGCCTAATGGGACCCCATCTTTAAATGACTGCATCTCGGATGCTGTCTGAAATATCCAATATGTGGTTGTTTGTTTCATGGACAGTAAATATACAGATTACTCACGCCATTTTATATGATCACATTCCCTATAACATGTATATTATTCAAGTATATGCTATTACAAACTGGGATGAGCAGGGGCGATAATTTGGTTTGGAATAATTTGTCAAGTTTCGCTAAGCCTATACCAACAAGGAAACATTGTGAACTTTATGCTTTGTTGTGAATTTGTAACACTATACCACATTTAGAAAGAAGTTCCCATGATAGACGGATGGTGTAATCAATTATAATAAAATAATTTAGTAACCATCGATTGCAAAACATGTTTATTATACTGCGTTGCAGACGCTACTTATTTTTCGGTATTATGAACATATCTTTACCAATCCCCGATATTTGACAGGCGACTTATACTACATTTGGGTTCTACGGAGCCCCGCAAGGGACATGGATTTTTTTTATTAATTCGTTCCGAATTGTTTTTTCGTGGGAACGAATTGCTAAATTGAGGGAACGAATTGTTAAAATTGAGTGAACGAATTGTTATTTCGTGGGAACGAATTAATAAAAAAAAGAATTTTATGTCCCCTGCGGATTCAGATATAGATACAAAACTACAATTAAAATTCCCAATCTGTTTGATCACTTATAATCATATCTGAGACCCAGCGCCTTCTTCTAGTGCATGGGTTTGTTCATGTTTATGTAACCAGGTGAGCTGAGTATCGTTAATTTATTATATCATTATTTGCATAACCCATTATAGATCATTCCCTGCCTGATCTGTTTTGTTCTGACCAACTCCCAAATATCTTTATCATATAATACAACACTGTTACGGCTGAGTCTCCATATGTCACATGCCCTCACACTCAGCCCTTTTCACGGTCTGACATACCGGCATCGTGCGATAGGAGAATGAGCTATGGGATTTGTGGAAGCCCTTTTCACGGTCTGACATACCGGCATCGTGCGATAGGAGAATGAGCTGTGGGATTTGTGGAAAGTGTATATAACCACACTACTGTAGCCTCATAGCGATCTAAATTGCATGTTAGAAGCATGATGGGTGTTTCATTGATGGAATGGCTGAGTCCCTTAGATGTGCCTCCCTTTTTCCATTGACACCTTCAAATGTTATAATCCCAATTTGAATATCACATTGCTGGGAATGGGACTTACCGTTTTTGCGACCAGTGTAGATCCAGATCAGCATGTGCATCCGCACAGTCTGATCAATATCAGGCGCGAATCCAGGATTTCGGGTTAGGGGAGGGGGCGTAACTATTTTGCAATACTTGACTATATTATCGGAGCTCGGGATAGCGCTAGGGGGGTCCGGGGGCAATCCCCCCACCCCCCCCCCCCCCCCCCCCCCGCCGGTATTGTTTTGAAATCTACATCTCATCTCCTGCGTTCTGGCGCATTTTGGAGCAAAAACTAGTAAAACAATCTTTACTTGGCGAATTTTAGGGGGGCGCGCGCCGGGTGCCCCCCCCCCCCCCCCCGACCGGCCTGCTTCTTACACGCAATGTAGATCATTATCAGTCCACATGAGTATGTTATTTGATCAAGAGCTACACTGGCCACAAATCACATAGGCCCCATTTCTCCAGTTACCAATCACCTTTAGGTTAGACACCATAGTTTTAGTATATAATTTAACCGAATGCCATCCAATAAGGCCAGTCTCTCCTACTTTCATTATGGATCCTATGGATGCTGTGGGATCCACTTGTACATGACCTGCAGCCAGTATGTACTGGTTCTGCATGAACTAAACAATAGGTTCACTTACTCCTAAGAAAGAAAACTCAAACCTTGTCATATCCTCCAATATTGTTTACATTTTTTGGTCACGGAATCTCTGTTTGCGTCACGTGACCAACAGGTTCAGTGTTTTCTGTTAAATGCTACAAATATGCTGAAATCTGTTAAAAGCACCCCAAAATGTTCCTCTTGAAAGTGAAACTGGGTAGTAATGGATCAAGATTTGCAAGCAAACGGTGTCTGTGACCTTAAAACACCCGCACTATTTTTTTATACTGGACTATTTTTGCATACCCCCTGGGAGATTTCGCACCATTTGGTATCCTCTAACCTTTATAACATGAAATTCGTTAATCTGTGTCCTCCTGCAGCATATGTATCAGAGGCTTGCAGCTCTGCGTTAGCTTGCGTCAACATGAGGAGTAGCGAAACTGGAATAGAGTTGGAGACTTGCTCTTCCGCTGTCTGCACGTGCCCGGCTGGATCAACCGCCAAAACATACTTCGGTCTGGGCTACAAGGCATGCTTCGGTGAGTTGTTTACAACATTGAAAGTTGAGCGCTCCATATAATGTGCGTATTGACGTATTTTAGCAGAATACGCACTGATTATCACAAGTGGGAGTACAGAATACTCTCAGGAATGTGAAAATACGCATTAATTTTCAAACTGAGCAGTGAAAATACTGTAAACGCATTAATTTTCAAACTGAGTAGTGAAAATACTGTAATAAAGTTGAAATTCACTTAGTTGAGCGGCAAAAAGCAGCTGAAATACGTGAATTTTTAAATGTGTTTTATTTGTGTATCATTTGTTCCCTACCTAATAAGGAAGAACATTAATAATACATTTTTAAAGTAAAATACGTATATAATTTGAATTATTGGGGTATAATACTCACTAGATACAAAAAGTATCTGGAACTTTGTATTGTAACTTCATTATTATATGGATATCCAAAAGTGCTGAACGAAAACGGCGCCTTAGGAGTTATAAATATCAACACAATGGAACCTCTCTAAACCGGACACCCTGTGGGGTCCGCAGGGTGTCTGATATGGAGATGTTCAACTGTAAACAGACTTATGACCAATACAAGACACGTTATCGTGCTTTGTGCTCACGAACAGACAGCAACATCGGAGTTAAATGACAGTAAAACTCATCAAAATAACACATACATGGGTTTAGTTTTACAGGGTGTCCGGTTTAGAGATATTTTACTGTACATGGATTAAAATATATATTCATATACGCACTGGTACTGAGTTCTAGTTAGACCTATCGCATAAACGCATATTTCTAGCGCCGGTTACTAGAGGAAAATGTATCGATGTCCATCATCTGTTGTAGCGGACGTGACGATGCTGGCCGACGGCGCAGTCTGTACCACATCGAACCAGTGTAATTCTGGCGTCTGCGGAGCTTGCCCGGGCACGACAAACACCACGTGTGTGACAGCCGCCGGCGTTGCGGGTGCGTGGAACCAGTCGACATGGACTACACAACCGCCTGCGTCAATCTTGCCCAGTATCCGATTACTTGTCTAGCTATACATATGGGGAGTAATTTTCAATTTATACCTAAATTTAATTAAATAAAATAGTTTCTGTTCAAAACAATGGTTATGGTAATATAAAAATAAAGCATATGAAAGCTGCACAATTGTAATCATCACATGCAAACAGCAATTTGTTCTACATGAAATAACGCCTTTTACTAAAAATAAATAATTACTCCCTCAAAGTATATTTAGCTAGGTCAGTATGATTAAAGCAGTTTTGGAGAAATCGGCTACATTTGTCAACGTTTCTGAACATCTATTGGCAACCTGAACTACCAATCAAGCCTGAGCTCTCAACTCTCAATCAAACAGCTTGATTAGCTGAGCCTGAGCTCTCAACTCCCAATCAAGCAGTTTGATTGGCTGAGCTGTAGCACAGCTGAGGCTCAGACAATCAAGCTGCTTGATTTCAAACACGATATTCAAGTATTTTGAATTAAAAATAATTTCAAATATTGGCAAGATTAGCGCAGGCGGTGGCGTATGATAGCTTGTGCCAAGATGACCGGTTTTCATGTGTGACCATTATAGATTCTGATCAGCATCATCATATGTTAACCTTACACTTAATCAAAAAGTATTATTCGGTTGACGTAAAGATCGATAGATTGGCTAAATGGCGACCAGTGTGTGACCTTATCTGGGACTACGCGTGTCACACACGTCGTAATAGTTGCTCAGTGCGTTGCTCCATCCATGCAACATAAAAAGTCACCCTCCCCAAAAAATGTTATTGGATGAAATTCTTTCAAATATTGATTTTATTGCGAAAAAACGATTTTCCTATGGGAATTTTCAAAATCTAAACTTTTGTTTTCTTATTTACATAATTTCCAAGCTATCTAACCAGGTTTCGGAGTCAATTTCCAAAATTGTTCGTGTTTTCAACCGCCAAGACACCTTCCTCCACCTTTTTGCCCCATTCAATAAAATCAATATATGATGGAATTTCATCAAATAATTGTTTTTGGGGAGGGGGACTTTTTTTTTATTGATTAAAAAGTACTTACATTTAAACATTTTTTAGATTTAATATGTTTAATAACCAAAAGTTCGTCGGCAGCAAAAAGTGGAACAGACAGTAGTTATATGGATCCATGTTATCTTATTTTACTTCAGGAATGCCCGTGATTGGCCTTATGACGATTGTTTCCATGGTGACAGTTGCCATGACGCTGGTTCTGTGAGTGCGCCAGTGTCGTAAGTAATCGCAATGATATTATAACAATATATTAACCGTTTCAACTATTTGCAAACAATGTATGTGATGATGAGCCGGCTCCTCTCATCACGATTTGTGCCATTTGTGGATATTTGTTTTACAAAATGACCCCTTTTCTGCAGAATGGAACAGTCTAAAATTAGGGTATAAAGGGTTAAAGTTGCATATTCGTTTCATTCAGTGGGACCATTTTAAGCAATGGAAGGCACCGAGGTGAGGTTGTCCAGCTGAGACAGATTTCACTGTAGATCAGGTATATGACTGCTCTGAGATACATCTCTGTACGTTCTCCTACTAAACATCTCCTACTAAACATTTATACATCTCCTACTATAAACAGACAGGGGCGGATCTGGTAGGGGGGGGGTTCGGTGGTTGCAACCCCACCCCCCGCCCCCCGCCCCCCGCCCCGTTTAGCCACGGAGTTTTACATAGATCACAGTTTACCACAAGCTGGACCCCCCCCCCCCCCTAGAAAACACTCGTGTGGTGCTTGAAAATAGGACACCCCCCGTTCAGAGTCTAATTTCAGTACTTGCGCGCTCTATAATGCGTAGTATTTACAAATACAGTACAAGCATTGCAGTCCAGTACGCAGAGGAATCGGGAGGGGGGAGGGGGGGGTGCGACGGGTGCATACGTACACCTCTTAATCCGCCGAGGTCCGTCCTTCAATGTGTAAATGTTTTTTAGCAACCCAGGCACTTCGCGCCGTCGATAACGCACCCACTATGTATGCGTACGAGCCTGTAATTGCATGACGTTGTTATGATTATGTACTCGATATCGTAGTACCCATAGAGAGCAAGCTGTAATGCCACAATTGTCTGTATATGTAAACTATTTTATATTTTAGGTATGGAATATCGGGGCTCGAAGGCAACAAATTCTTCGCAAGAGCTCTTCGCATTCTCGTATTTTACTGTCCAGAACGTCGAAAATGATTGGCACATGCGCGAAATGGTTGTAAATTGCGACGCAAACTGACCAAACGTTTGAACAACTGCTCCCGTCTGTATATTTTAACAACTCGTGTATTAACTCGCCCAGAAAGAAATTCAAAACTGGCGACGACTGTAACTTAATAACATGTATATATTTCTACATTACATTAATCAGCAAACTGCAATGTAGGTGGTGGAAAAACAAACATTATCTTTGAATATATGTGTTCAGGAAAGGAAACTTCTCTATATCTGTTGTTTTCATGAAAAAATAGTATGTGGATATGAACATGTACTAGTAAAATAATTAATATTTTGTTCAAAAACGAATCTCCATTCTTCATGAAGAATATCATTTACATGTTTTCGATAAATTTCTATATTACATCCACATTTATAGGCACGCCAATTGTCTCATCATTTCTCGTTTGGCATATAAACATTACTAACTGTACAAATATAAAAATATTACTTAGTAATTGTACAAATGTACAAGTATGCACGATGATCGCGCTCATGTGGAGTGACGTAAACCTGTCGAATATTCTTCCACTATATATGACTTTATTTAAAATTACACCAACTATTCTTAATAAAAAAAGGTGTCGAAAGTTGAACAAAAAGACTTTAAATACTTTCTTCATGCATTTCATGTGATATGGCATCGTGTTATATTTTACTTTTGTGCCACATATGACATTCCTTAACAAATAGCATGTTTAAACGTATTGCGAATAACTATCAAGTTGGACGGCTTAGACTCTGTAACAAATAAGTCACTAAATGTGATCTTCAAAAAGCATATAGGCAAATACAAATATTGCGAAAAACTCGACTTGAACACTTGATACAAATTATATGTAAGTAACTGTACAATAATGGTACACAAATATGTAATAACATCGAGGTATAGGCCAGCTACCGATTGATCAAATTATTAAAATAGATGATACATATGGAAAAAAAATACAATGCCTGAAAATGATAATTGTAGATTTTTCGTTACAGCTCGACTCCATGATCCTCCATGGATAAAGTTAAATATACCTTATATATATATTCTCCACTTGGAACACTTCCGCAAGTGAAGTAACACTGTAGTGTCACTGAATGAGGTTCACTAAAGATAATGTACGACAGGAGGATGTGCTTGACAGTACAATTTTCGTGGCATGGAACACACTTTGAAAGTGGCTCATAATGGAATAACTACTATGCACTTGTCGTGAGTGTTTCACTGTACTGACGAAAACATAATAGCATATCCGGTGTACGGGAATTTGTATGAAGTAACTTCATGATGAAATATTAGTTTTATCCTTTCAGATGATAAATGATGAGACAATGATGTACATGAATGTATACATGTAGCTGTACTAGTTATAATGCTGTTATATAATGCTTTAATGATGCACGCATCTGCAAATATCTGTGAATGATTATACATTATATGCCGTTTTAATAATAAGTACTTACTTTTCTACTTCTGGTACATATTCACGTAGTCATATCTATATGACTACTTGAATATAATATACCAGAAGTATATATATTTGTTTCGTGAAACTCTTTTGTTGAGTGTGTCATATGATTTCATTAGTTATATATTTCAGTGCATATTTGTAATCAATATTAGCGTACTATTTGAGTTAATATAGTTTAAAGGTGCATGCCCACTCAGTAGGCACAATATGTTCTTTATATGAATTAAATAAGTGTATAAGGGTGGTATCAGGCTATTTTCATATGCAAATGAGGCATGTTTTTATTTTATTATTTATACTAATTAAATGCGTCACCTGAAAAAATAATATATTCCACCAGTTCTAAAAATTACGAGTGCCCGCTATACAGATATAATCATTTAGTAATATGTATTTTACTGATAGCGACGCGCGGTGGTATCAGGCTATTTTCATATGCAAATGAGGCATGTTTTTATTTTATTATTTATACTAATTAAATGCGTCACCTGAAAAAATAATATTTTCGACAGATTATAAAGTATGCTCATTGCACATTAAACAATAAATATAGAGACTAAATAGTAATGTCCGTTAACATTTAAAGGAAACACGATTATCGCCCCTGATATCAGTGTGGAAATTTTACGTCTGATATAAAATGTATAATAATGCCAAACAATACGTGGGATAATGGTGAATGAATGTTTAGTTTGCCAGAAAATGCCTCAGATGATGTCTTTGATATAAAGAACATTATGTGCCTACTGAGTGGGCATGTACCTTTAAGTATGGTATCGTTGTGGACCTGTACTAACGATATATTAAAGAGTAATGACGCAGTACATGTACTTGTAGTGATGCATTGAGCAATGCTGACAGTGTGCTTGTACTGAATGGTTACTCTTGAAGATAATATGACTAGCATCATAGTCGTATACTAATTATTGAACAGGTCTCGCTTCAATAAACATTTGGAATATGTACTTGAATCAAATATATGTAATGTTCTGCAAACAAACATTTTATGTAGTGTATGCTCCAGTTCAGAGCCAGTGAATCAAATTTCGTTGGTTGTGAACTTTCGTTACAACAACGTTATAATTAACACACGCCATGTGATTTTGTACCTTCAGACATCTGCGTAATTTCATTAAATACGTTTACAAAATTTACAATACTTTTCATAAATAAAGTCAAAAGTTGACAAAATGAAATTACGCAGATGTCCGTATGTACAAAATCACATGGCGTGTCTCATATTATAGTGGCACTAACTCTTGACTTTGTTCAACAGAGTGGGCCTGTAGTCGTGTGGTAATAACCTTGGACTGCCACTCTGTTCGCCCGCGTACACTCAATCCTGGTTTTAGAAAATGTCATTGTACATAATGTCCCGCTCTACCAGCTGGTTCTACCCAGTATACCACAGCCTGCGTCAATCTTGCCAAGATGTCAACGTTTCTGAACAATTGCTGGTAATATCAACTCGCATTCAAGATGTTTGATTGGCTGTGTCTGAGATGTATCACAGCTCAGTTTCAGCCAATCAAGCTGCATATTTTCAAATGCACTATTCAAGCATTTTGAAACAAGGAAAATAATCAAAGTACTGAAATATGTTATCGCCACAATAACTGATCGGTGTGTGGGGTAAGTCGGTACTGAAATATATAGACCACACCCTTTTACTGCTAGCTCCGTACGTACTGTCCCGTGAGACCTAAAGATAATAGCTGCCGTATTCATCCGCACGAAATGTCTTGATTAACTAGTATCTTCCACAATATAACTGATAAACTGCTCACAAAGCAAGACAGACTAAAACGCCGTAGAATAAGTTGGCACATGGCACTCTGGTCTTGGTCGTACTCGCCGTTTAGGCGTAGCACGATCAATGGCTGCCTCCACAGAAATTTGCGTGACAGAATATGGTATCTCAAGGGAGATAATATATACTAAGTATTGACAATATTAGCGCAGGCAGTAATGTATATTGCTCTACCAGCTGGTTCTATTCATTAGCGACATAAAGCGGATTGATCTGCGGATGTTAAATGTTTCAATTCTGGCCAAGACCAACATTTACATTTGCCGTTTCAGCAGCGCAGCATATTATGTGATGACGCGTTACTCAACGCTGAATATGAACGTTAATATGCTGCGCTGTTGAAACTTGACACGGCAGTCCACCCACTCCAGCGACTACAGAAAAGAGAGTTGCTACATGCAGAACAGTAGAACCGATTTAACCCTCACTACACTGTAGACAGAAATTGTCGTCTGCTGTTTTTCTTTTCTGCCTTAATTCTTAACAAAAAAAAACGGTTTTGACAGTGGAGACGATTTTCATGTGCTGTCAAAACAGGTTTTTGTCGAGAACTATTGAAAATAAAATATTTCCAGCAGACGACGAAATTTAACTCGGCGTAGTAAGGGTTAATAAGATAGTGTTGAAAATACATGCAGTTTCCACATAATTATGTTGTTGCCGTTTAATAAGGGAGCTCACTATGCAAAACAAACTTCATTTCCAGACTCGCCTTGTACCACCGCTTTTGTTTCTTTCTATTCCTAATATGTTATATGTTGTTTATGTCTTGGTTTTATGAAGTGGTCATTTTCTTTTTATAAACTACAATTGTAATGCGATTAAATGCATCTGCAGTTATCGATATTTTGTTGAAATGATTTCTCCACCGATACCAACTGTAGTTATGGCGCCGACGTGTGGACGCGCTATGTGCATACTTCAACCCCTGTAGCCTATTTCACCAACATCGCAAAATATACTTTTCTAGCAAAGTATACTTTGAGGGAGTAATCATTTATTTTTCCCGAAATGCATTATATCATATAGAACTAACCACTGCATATATTTGATGATTAAAAGTATGCAGAATTATTGTACTGAATGTATTACATTATCACAGCCAAATTGGCTGTGATAATGTAATAAATTCAGTATAATAAAAATTAATCCTAAAATTGAAAATTTCTCCCTCAAAGTATACTTTGCTAGAAAAGTATACTTTGCAATGTTGGTGAAATGGGCTACAGGCCCTGTAGAGATTGATTGATGGAGTGACTGATTGATCAATTGTTGATAGGTTGGTGAAATGGGCAACAGGTCCTGTAGAGATTGATTGATGGAGTGACTGATTGATCAAGTGTTGATAGGTTGGTGAAATGGGCAACAGGTCCTGTAGAGATTGATTGATGGAGTGACTGATTGATCAATTGTTGACAGGTTGGTGAAATGGGCTACTGAAGTACCTTATATAAAACAACCATGTGAGTGTGTACCTTAGTGGATGTACGATGTTGCTTCGAAAATATTTTTTTTAAATTTTGCTAATTATTTTAGCAACTGACGTCATTTACAGGAAATATCACAGTTTCTGTAGTTTTCGTGAAAAATCGCACATATCATTGGTTACAAAATCACATGACTTGCCTCGTAAAAGTGCGACACTAAGTTGGGTTGACTTAAAAATATCAACGTTTGCTTCCCATCTTTCATTCGATAGCCAATCCATGCTCACCATAACCGAGGCCAATTAAAATGTGTGTTGAACAGTTTAAACGTGTTTAAACAAGGACATAGATGTTAGCTATGCCCGCGGTTTAAAGTAGCATATCTCTGCAACCATAATTGGTTGGTATCACGTGTGTTCCCCTTTACATCGAGTTTCAGCCGGTGCTATGCTGTGGCATTTTTGCCATGGCCCATGCCCTGTCAATGTGCATGATCACGTGGTTACAACAACAACAACAACAGCTGAACGTGTTGAAAGCTCGCCCACTCCAAAGCAAGTATTATTTGATATTTTCCTTAATATGTAAACGGATTTTGATGAAATATGGAGCAGCAAACGGGTCTTCATGAGCTGCATTTGGTGGTCCAGGGAGTTTGACACAGCTTTATGTCGTTTTTTCGAAGAATCGATTTCCGTGTTTGTGCCAAAATACAGAGACCATCAAATGCAGCTTAACAAGACGCGTTTGGTGCGCCATATTTCATCAAAATCCGTTACGTAATAAGGACAATATAAAAGAGTACGTACTTTGAATCGGATATATTCTGGAAGTTTCAGTACGTGTTGTTGTTGTTGTTGGTAGTACCACGTGATCATACACCTTGACTGTGGCACTCGTGCTTGAACACTGAAGATGAACACGGTACAAAAAGTACAAGACAATGTCAAGAGATACATTATAATCACAGTTGCATACGTATGAGCATTGCAAAAGCCGTTTTGTTGCATGTGTTCCTCTGTGTTATGAAACAGTTCTTGACAAAAACGGCAGATACCATCGCCTTTTTGGACACAGTGAATGCCATTAAAAAGGTACATCTAGATGTGCACAACTGTCTACATGCTCAAAAAACCGCAGCTCATCGAGAGAAAAAACACCAAAGGCTCAAGTGAGCTATTGTTACCGCTGTTATCGTCCGTCGTCCGTCATACGTCCGTCAGCAATGTCAAACGTCTTCTTCTCCTGAACCGCTGAACCGCTGCCATTAAAATCACCAATTCGAATCGGTGATATCACCCTTTTGAACTGGTGATATCATGCATTCGGATCTGAATAGGTGGTATTACCTATTCGAATGGGTGATATCACAAAGTGTTATTAAAGTCTAAAATGGCGCCCCATACGTTAGACACATTTTCATTGAAAAATTATTATAATGTGATGCGAAACTGTTTTTATGGACAAATGGAAACTAGAAATGGACGCTTGTCGACAAGCGCATGTGTATCCCCCTCCCCAGATACACAAGTAGTTTGAAAAAAGGGTGTTCGAGTTATGCTCCGGAGACAAAATCAGTGACGGAAAAACAAAGGGAGATAACTAAAGAATTAGTGATGCAAGAGTTGTCATTCTTGCAGGACACACCTTTAGGGTCGTGGTCTATGCATGTGTGAAGTTTCATGAAAATATTCCAAAGGGTGTTCGAGTTATGCTCCAGACACGAAATCAGTGCACGAAACAACAAAGGGAGATAACTAAGAAATTAACGACGCAAGAGTTGTCATTCTTACGTGCGACACACTTTGGGTCGTCTTCTATGCATGTGTAAGTTTAATAAACTAGAAAATGTGTTCATAGAACATGGATGTCCCACATATCGCTTTGATAATAAATGAGGCCAAATTGCAAGTCAAAATTTTCTTTTACCTGAGCGTTAAAGTTTTTGAAGCACCAAGTATGTGACCTTGACCCTGGGCTTGGCGGGGGCAGGACAAACGTGGATTTGGCATTGGGCGGTAAGAGGACCATTAGTGCAATGCATATATGAAATATGAAGCTGATCCGTGAAAGAAAACAGAAATTATTATAAGATATTTACCTGAGCGTTAAAGTTTTTGAAGCACTAAGTATATGATGTTAACCCTTGGCTTGGCGGGGGCGGGACGAACGTGAATTTGGCACAGGGCGGGTAGAGGTACCATTAGAGCAACGATATATGAAAATATGAAGTTGATCCGTGAATGGAAAGAAAAAAATTATAGATATTTACCTGAGCATTAAAGTTTTTGTTTGAAGCAAAACAAGTATGTGACCTTGACCCTGGGATGGTGGGGCAGGACGAACGTGGATTTGGCACAGGGCGGTAGAGGACCCATTAGAGCAAGCGTATATGAAATATGAAGATTATCCATGAAAGAAAACAGAAATTATAAGATATTTACCCGAGCGTTAAAGTTTTTGAAGCACTAAGTATGTGACCTTGACCCTGGGCTTGGCGGGGGCAGGACGAACGTGGATTTGGCACAGGGCGGTAGACGACCATTAGAGCAACGCGTATATGAAATATGAAGTTGTTCCGTGAATGGAAATAAAAATTATAAGATATTTACCTGAGCATTAAAGTTTTTGAAGCACCAAGTATGTGACCTTGACCCTGGGATTGGTGGGGCAGGACGAACGTGGATTTGGCACAGGGCGGTAGAGGACCATTAGAGCAATGCGTATATGAAATATGAAGATGATCCATGATCCATGAAAGAAAACAGAAAGTATAAGATATTTACCCAAGCGTTAATGTTTTTGAAGCACTAAGTATGTGACCTTGACGGGCTAGACGGGGGCAGAACGAACGTGGATTTGGCACAGGGCGGTAGAGGACCATAAGAGCAATGCGTATATGCTTGTTCGAGTTATGCTCTGGAAACAAAATCAGAGCACGAAACAACAAAGGGAGATAAGTAAACAAGAATTCCGCGGAATCAGATGCCTCGCCTTGTCCCGCCTTGACCTCGAGCCTGGGCCCGAAAGCAATTTTCACTGGCCCGAACATATTATACAATTATTGACTAGTGAACCATAGAATATCAGATTATATTCTATGGCTCACTAGTCAATAATTGTTTTATTATATGATAATAGTCTGTATATAGCACTTACGACCTTATGCTACTAGACAAAAATTGAAAAAGAATTTGAAAAAAAAAATGAAAAAAAAAAAATGGAAAAAAAGTTTAAAAATTAAAAATAATAATGCTTGCTACTGGAGCCCAGAATGTTTTTTAATAGTCCTATATTTATCTACATATATCTGCACTGGTCCACATAATGCCACATATTTTCAACACAGTTTACGGAAATGTAATATAATCATTTACCTGTATAAATTACCTGTAAGTGGTCAGTGGTCAGTTGCACATGCTAGCACATGCACAGGTGAATAGTCTGTATATAGCACTTACGACCGTATGCTACTGGACAAAAATTGAAAAATAATTTGAAAACAAAAATGAAAAAAAAAAATAAATAAAAAAAAATGAAAAAAAAAAGTTTAAAAATAATAATGCTTGCTACTGGAGCCCAGATTTTTTTTCCAGTCAAATTGAAAAATAATTTGAAAAAAAAAATGAAAAAAAATAACGAAAAAAACAAAAAAAATTGAAAAAAAAAAGTTTAAAAATAATAATGCTTGCTATTGGAGACCAGATTTTTTTTTAATAATCCTATATGTATCTACATATATCTGCAGAGGTCCACATAATGCCACAATATTTTCAACACAGTACCCAATGTAGTAATTTACATGTATAAATTACCTGGTCAAGAGTGGTCAAGCACTGGACATCTGCACATGCTAGCCCATGCTAGCACATGGTTCTCCCAGTTTCTATTGTTCTCTCTACAGGTAAGGTGTACAGAGCACACGAGAAAAGGTGTACAGAGCAGACGAGAAAACAGGTCTTCATGCATTATTGTCCAGTTTGTAGAGTGCGCAAAACAAAAAAGGGAGATAACTGAAAAATTAGCTATGCAAGAGTTGTCATTCTTGTGCGCGACACACCTCCGGGTCGTGGTCTATGCATGTGTGAAGTTTCATGAAAATATTCCAAAGGGTGGTCGAGTTATGCTCCGGACAGGAAATCAGTGAGCGAAAACAAAAAAGGGAGATAACTCAAAAATTATCTATGCAAGAGTTGTCATTCTTGTGCACGACACACCTTCGGTTCGTGGTCTAATTGAATGTGTTAAGTTTCATAAAAATATTCCAAAGGGTGGTCGAGTTATGGTTAATCAGTGCGCGAAACAAAGGGAGGGAGATAACTAAAAAATTAGCTATGCAAGAGTTGTCATTCTTGTGCGCGCCACACTTCTTGGGTCGTGGTCTATGCATGTGTGAAGTTTCATGAAAATATTCGAAAGGGTGGTGGAGTTATGCTCCGGACACGAAATCAGTGCGAGAAACAAAAAATGGAGATAACTCAAAAATTAGCTATGCAAGAGTTGTCATTCTTGTGCGCGACACACCTTCGGGTCGTGGTCTATGCATGTGTGAAGTTTCATGAAAATATTCCAAAGGGTGTTCGAGTTATGCTCCGGACAAGAAGTGTCTGCGGCGGACGCGGACGCGGACGCGGACGCGGCGCGCTGTCAAATCCATAGTATCCCCCGACGGAGTCCGGGGGATACAATTAAATATTGTAAGTGCATTGTAATTCAGACATTTTGTTTCTACACCAGATAAAAACGGAGGAACGAAATTTAAGTTTCTTAATTTTAACGTACTTCTCTAACTGGCTAGATTGTCAGCCTTCAACACCGATACCACCGAGGTGTGCCACATGTACACGACAAGGGTTATATGGTCCCACATCGGAAGAAACCCCGGGATTGAAACTAGGCGGGGCCGAGTCCGTGAACTTACGGGGTGGCGTTTTGGACTTCAATAGCACTTTGTGATATCACCTATTCGAATGGGTGATATAATCCTTTTAAATAGGTGATATAACTGATTCAACATGAAAGGGTGATATCTCCTATTTGATTCTGAATAGGTGATATCACATATTCAATTGTGCTCTTACCCATTCGAATAGGGGATATCACTCATTCGAATGGGTGACATCACCATTTCGTGTTGAATCAATGACATCACATATTTGAAAGGACGATATCACCGATTCGAATAGGTGATATCACTCATTCGAATGGGTGATACCACCCTTTCGTTTTAAATCCGTGATATCACCCATTTTAAAGGGTGCTATCACTCATTCAAGAATGTGATATCACTGGTTCAACACAAAGTGTGATATAAGATATTCGAATGAGTGATATCACCTATTCGAAAGGATGATACCACGTATTTAAATGGGTGATATTGTATATTCATTTTTAATTGGTGATATCACACATTTGTATGCATGATATCACCCATTCGAATAAGTGATATCATGCATCCGGATCTGAATACTAGTAGATGATAACACCCATTCGAATAGCTCACCTACATGTATTTGAATGGATGATATCACATATTTTAATGGGGATATCACATAGCGATATTAAAGTCCAAAACGGTACCCCATAGTAATAATGACCAGTGATATTACATGTACATCGTAGACACAGGTGATGACCGTGTAGCAGATATCGTCGTGTATGGTTACA
Organism: Conchocele bisecta; assembly: GCA_029237695.1. Taxonomy (NCBI): domain Eukaryota; kingdom Metazoa; phylum Mollusca; class Bivalvia; order Lucinida; family Thyasiridae; genus Conchocele; species Conchocele bisecta. The sequence continues at coordinate 48,970,329 of CM055278.1, forward strand.
ATTCCTCGAATCATGTTTACAAAGCAGCCAATGTCATAGAAATAAAATCAAAGTACTGAAAGTACTGAAACTAGGTTAGCTCCACAATATTACTAATAAGTAATATTTATTTATATAATGATGTTTAATGGCTTATCATCGGCTAAAGTCATTTTAGGTCGGTTAACAGAGTCAAATCCCATAGTTCATGTGTAGGGAAGAAGGAAAATCCAAAAATCATAACACAATATTTACAGACAAAAATATACAGTCAGTGTACGTGGCTTCTCACACTTTACATATACAATATAGTTTGACAAGTATACAAATAAAGTTCGCCTGTGCATGTATTTTGACAGATATGACACTCAACACCGGAAATATGTCTGTCACATGTCAGACAGTTCACGCGAGCTCAATGATGCACCATTGTTGTTGCACTACGTGAATCAATTTGAAACACATGGAAGTGTACATGGCTTCACACACCCGAAAATCTTCCGATCTAACTTATATAATCGAACAATTAAAATTGATGTTCACCATCAATCCATTATATTTTCAAATAAATAAGACATATTAACTAAACATTTATGACGACACCCACAATGATGATGTCTGACACCCAGCCACATCAACAGATTCAATTTACTATTCAAACGTTTCGCCGTGTATGAAATATAACAAATATTATTAACCAAAACAACAAATATTATTAACCAAAACAACAAATATTATTAACCAAACACCAACACCATCGCACCGACGACAATAAACCAACATTACTACCGTACTCTATGTGCCTGGGAGAGAAAAATCAGCGGCTGAATCTAATCAGCAGTGCTCCGTCAATACACAACATCGGTGTGTCAGATGTGGTATCTATTATCTATTTATTCGATACGAACACGCTGAATGTAAAATAAGTACACGTAAATCGATTTCATATAGGTCATTATTTACCCATTCAACGTTCATATTCACGCTATTTACACTGTCCTAAATACAGTCATAATGGAAACGCCCATTTAACATAATTTTTTTACATCCCAGTACATTACAATAGCCCCACAAGACGTCGCGCGTTGATTCGTTAAAGTTTGTTTGACGTCATTAACGTTGTCAATAACGTCACGCCGTTGACTGGCTACGGCGCTGTTCTATGAATTGCGACAAAATGACGTAAAACAATAATATTCCTAACGCCGCATTTGGTTATTTACATTTTTGAAACTGTCAGAACATGCAATGGAAATATAAGTAATAAAACCATGGGCTGTTGCTTTTACGAAGGACTCGTCGCAAACTTTAAACAGACCAAATTTGTTTCGTACTACAGTAAACGCATCAACCCATGAATTTACATTAGCCCCACGTGACGCCGGTGTCGTTGTTGGTTGGCTGACGTAATGTTCTTGGCCGGCAATGTTCCGTGAATTGCATGTACGTCAAAATGACGTAACAAGACACATCTTAATTTTAACGCCATAGTTTGTTATTTACATTTTTTTAAACTATCATGAAACACAATGTATTAAACTATAAGTAATAACTTAAGCCATAGGCTGTTGCGTTTTAAATTCTGTGCTGCAGACCCAATAAAAGTGTGTGTTTTTTTTTCGGGTTCTGTTTTATTCACGTCGTGTCAAACAACAGTATGTGCATGGCGGCGGGTTGGTACATTAGACACTGCTAAATACAGATTGAGTTCGTAAACATGAGTTTACAGTTATTTCATGGTAATTTGGGGAACAGTCAAAACTATTGCCCCGAGGTGTTGTGGACGACCCGAGGTACTATTGCCCCGAGGCCGAAGTGCATTGGGTAGTCCACAGCACGAGGGGCAGTGTGTTTTGACTGTTCCCCGAATGACCATGAACTAACTGTTGTATTTCTCAACCTGTATGAATATACACTGTGACACAATAAACGTAAATTTGGAGTGGGGCGCATCGACTGACCGATCTAAATTACGTTGAATTGTATGACGTAATGGCGCCATGATGTTCAGGGGTGAAACTAATAGTTTTGACTATGCACGTAGGCCCTGAGCGCGTTAGGGTTGTCGGTACCATCCGAGCGCACCAACTATTTCTGGTGCCAATGTGTTTAGACACACATACTGTATATATGTCCGCATGATAGACTTTTCAAAGTGGTAGCTTAAGCCCACTAATTTGCATAAACGATATGGCCGCCAGTGAAATAAAGCATCGGCTACCTTAGGATATATATTACATTGTGGAACCAATATTAGAAGGGTCATGTAATAGTATTTCCCTAGCCCGGTAAGAGAATACCATTGGAGGGGGTGGGTCATGAAGACAACGACAATATGTTGGTATCGCTTTATACGAATTAGGCCCGACGCCTGCAACAATACAGCATAAACATTACAATCATGCAAGGTTACAAACAATACAAGACAATACAATTAAAGCAAGTGATTGCACTTACTTTCCCATTATCAAATATCTAAAAGACAACTTAGTGAAGAACGGTTCACTAAGTGCAATCACAATATGTTATGTTACCTTGACCTACTTAAGCAAGCACAAATAACATTTAACATGAAGCACACAAAGCTGACATTAAGCACATAAAGCAAGGAGGGTAAAAGCAGACAAGTGAGTATGTACTCCAGGCGCGGATACAGGGGGGTGGTCAGGGGGGTCCGGACCACCCCCCCCCCCCCGGGGAAAAAAAAGACGAAAATCTACAATACTCGAATAGTTGGATGACTTTTTTCGTGGCCTAGGTGTCAGAAAATCGCATCTGCGGCGATCTGGCATCTAAAAATGTCCCCTACTTTACGATTTCGCGCTCGCGGAGGTCGGCTATGCGCGGATGCACATGTAGATCAGGATTAAACTGATTGCGAACAAAAAGGCTAGATTATGACCAATCTGCTGTGGGCAAACGCCCTGGCCAGACTTATCTCTCCCTGGTTCCTCTCAACTCTTCACCTGAGTAGAAAATAATAGTAATGAGTGACGCAATCTACTTTGCATATTGGTCACATGAATCAGTTAACCGTTAAAACTACGACAATATAGAGCGGCAGTACGATTTACCCAAATCTACCCAAATCGTCATTAAAAATAACATTTATGATTACATTATATACGTTTTCAAAAATATATCATTAGTATATCATTCAATAAGCACATTTTGACCGAAACAGTGAATAATAAAGCACATATTTCCGCGGGAAAGCGATTAATATACATGTAGCATTATTATAAAAGGAGACTACCGTGATCGAGACTCAGTTGTCTAACTTTAAGTTGCCATCGATCATGATTTCATATCTTTTTGAAATAGTTAAAAACAAAGTATAATGCATTGAATGAATGTTTTTATTAGCACAAATGACTTCTGGACATAGTTTAGTTATTGCATTTAATTTACGGAGATACATTTAAAACTCACACAGGAAGGCTATATATACATAAAAATATTCTTAATATTCATCTACAATAACAATAATAAACGATCTTGTATTAAGAACTTTGATGAAAATTAACCTTAATATGCATGCACTATATATATATTTTTAAATTTGTGCATGGTTTGTATATCTTGTCAAATAGCTTGAATGTTTTTCACACCACTATGTAGACAAAGCCCAATATTATATTGTATTGACCAGAACACAGTGTATTTTAGTGGGGTAGCTCGTTATATATAGTCGATTATGTACAATATGGGAAACTATGTAGATCCTGATTAGATTGTGAATGCATATTTCCCCTACATGTATAGCCTCAAAAGTGGTTATGCACCAAATGGGGAACCTGGTAGACCCTGATCAGACTGTGATTGCAAATTTCCCCTAGAAGGTATAGCCTCAACAAGTGATTGTTATAAGATGGCTACACGTCCTGGCGGGAGACACACGGCTTGCTTGTATACGGTATACAGTGATTATGTACAAGATGGAAAACAGTGTAGACCCTGTATTTCAATTAAAAATCATAATTCCCATTTAGCATGCTTAGCCATTATAAGTGGATTATCTTCCTTGGCTTCCTAGTATTAAGTTTATCGCGGTACTCTCCCTTTATTTAATATGCAAATATTTCCATTTTGCATCAAAACATTCAAATGGGCCCTGGTATGAGCAAATTAATGACATACATTATGTAAGTACAGTCCAACCATCGTAAGTATGATGTGTATAGCTTTATTTATTAACACATAGTAATATATGAAGATTTGGGTAGATTTGGGTAAGATTTGGGTAGATTTGGGTAAATCGTGCCGCCCCATGTTATTTGCAAATCCAGAGCCAGAACGAACCCGTAACCTGAATCCGACAATGTCTAGCGTCACAGACACTGTGCGGAAACATTTTACAGGATTCGCTCTACCTCCAGTCTAGCTCACAACAGAGATATCACGGGGAATTGGGCATTATCGTGGCAACAAATATCAGGATAAATAACAGTGTTTACACCTGGTAAAACTAGGTCATGCAACAGATAGGTGTAAAGTAAATCCAGCTCTAACTACTGCACATTTATGAACATACAAAGTTACCACGATAAGTCTAAATTAAGGAAACAAATTATTAAACCTTTAGGTTGAAATAAACCAAGCTTGTTCACAATAATAAATATTGTACAGGACTCATTTCCTGTGTAAACAGTGTTGCAGTCCATGCAGACTCCCAACAACGCATAATGCATCAGTCAATGTAAGTCCCCGCCCCCCCCCCCCCCCCCCCCCCCTCCCCCCCCCCCCCCCCCCCCCCCCCACCCCCCCCCCCCCCCCCCCCCCACCCCCCCCCCCCCCCCCCCCCCCCCCCCCCCCCCCCCCCCCCCCCCCCCCCCTCCGGGGGAATAGCGGGGCTTATATTTTCGTTGCTGTTAAAGCCCCGGTGAAGGCCCCGTACTGCGGGGCAACATGGTCGGTAAAAGCCCCGGTAAAATGCCCCGCACTGCGGGGCCATCTGGTTGGTAAAAGCCCCGGTAAAAGCCCCGCCCTGCGGGGCACATTCCTATTAGTAGTATAAAGGGAGTCAAAATGATACCACCTGCGGTGGCATCATTATAACTCCCTTTATACTACTCCCACCACCCCCGAAAAATCAAAAATTGGTTAACGAGGAAATTGTCTCCCACCAACCACGAAAAATTGGTCGTGAAAAAAACATAATGTTTTCCCCGACAGTAAATTTATGATAAAATAATTATTTCAATGTGCCCACGAGTGATAGTTTATATTCCAACACCCCATTTTTCTCCTCCAATATAGCTAATTTATTTCGCAGATCAGCAACTAATTCTACCGGCTCTAGTCTACCACGTTCACCTGTAGCCACCTGACAGTGTAGTTGCTTATGTCTACAAAGAGTTTGGGCACTAACAAATTTACAAGGGCATCTGGGGCATTGAAATTGCGGGGGGACACAAGGAATTTTTCTCCTCCAATATAGCTAATTTATTTCTACGATGTCGAATTGTAGTCCAATTATATTGGTGTCATAAATACCTTATGTTTTTTTCACGTCCAATTGAACATATAATTTAATAGGTTATAATAAAAATATTATAACAAAATGGATAATAAAATACGCAACGAATTGGAATTGTATAATGACCTTGCTGAAGAATTTTACGCCGCTGTTTCTACAGTATTAAAACACGGTAAAATGACAATACTATGTGGTATAGAATACATGAAATATCAGCGTAATTTATTACGCTGCGATAAAAACGTTGCATTTACAATATTAAACCGGCAATTATGTCGCCGGTATAAGTCTCAAATTTATGTAATGAAGCGACTAAATAGGATCAATAGGATCGTAGAAACACTACCGAAATATTATCAAACAAATTTTATAAAACAGTTTAAAATCAAAGATTCGTTTACGGATATGCGTTTCTACAATATCGCTTTTAACGAAGAAATTGGAAAATTATTAGAAGAAATTGGAAATTATTGAACAGAAAAAAACAACTATTAGAGAAAATGGATAATACAATACAATTGGAATTGAAAATTTTTAATAACTGTGTTGAAGAAATTTATGAATCTTATGGGGGTTATAATCCTGTATATAAATTCTATAAAATGAGAACACTAGGCGATATCGAATATATGAAATACCAGCGTAATTTATTACGCTCCGATAAAAACGTTGCATTTACAATATTATACCGGCAATTATGTCAACCATACAAGAGGCAAATACAAACATTAAGACGGATAATGCGTATCGGATATGAAACTAAGGTGTATTATATAAAATTGTTAAAACCCAACGATTTATTTACGAATATACATTTCTACGATATCGCTTATAAAGAAATTATTATTGAACAGCAATGTTGATGCTAAGACAAATAACATCTCCCTGAAACCGCGTGTCCATTTATCCCCATGAACCTGCTAAGGTCAAAGATCGTGTCATGACACCGGCCGGAGTTGTCTGCCCATTTCAAGCGGTCGGACTCCGAACGCCGTTGTCATGCAGTTGTTTACCATAGCGACCACATTTGTAGGGATAGAAATAAATAAATAAAAAATGTTTAGCTCCAACCGCGGCGCGAACCCACGACCTCGTCTCTATAGATTATCGCCTTAACCACACGACCACGAAGGCTGTTATGATAAACATTACCTAGTGTTGCACAATTATCAATTACACGGGTTATGAACCATGCGTAAATTGATAGCCAAGGTAAACAGAGCCGAGTGTAATACTCGACTGAATTTGTAATTCTCAGTGAAAAACATATGTTGTATAGGTATGTAAATTTGTTTACTGCATCAATATAATTTTGAAAAAATTAGGAAAATTATAAAATTAAGAAAAAAAATTGTTTTTTTTAAATTATTTTATAATGGTGCTGTAACATTTCCTCCGACTTTATTTCCAAGTTTTACCCTAAATTTATCCCAATCATTACACTCAATTTTGGGCATGGTGGCGCGCGCCTTGATCCTTATATCATTTTTTAATTCTTCATATCTGCCCATTTCTTCCACCACGGATTCAAACTCTAAATTTGATATTTTCTTATCGGCCAACGCTTTGGACACCATAACGTCGATGCTATTTTTCTTAGACCTAGCGAGAACGGATATTCTATCATGTTTTCTACTTTTTTTCTCGAGTTTTCCACCCACCGCCCTAATTACCATACAAGTGTTCCAGATAAAACGGTAATTCCACTCAAAACCCCTGCAAGCAAGTGGAACCATTACAATTGTAGATAGCGTTGCAGCAGACCCGCCCCACACAACACAGAAACACTTGCCAGAACCGTACTAGATGCTTCAGCTATGTTTTGCCGCGCGCTTATATTTGTAGCGTGTCTTTTTCTATTTGCACATTCTCTAACTAAAATATCCTGCATAGCGACGATATTATTCAACCTAAAATCTGAACTTCTTTCGTTAATTGGATATAGTGTTGGGGAGTGGTATTGAGAGTTGGATATGGTGATTCGTTCATAGTTAAATTTATTTCAATATATTAGTATTTACACAATAAGTTCAATTAACAATGAGACAATAGTGAACAATCCCTGGGTCACCGATTTTCGTAACAAAGTTAATAACACTACCTTGGGAAAGTCTAATTCGATCATCACCGGAGAACGAAACCACCGTCGAACTATCTCCAGAGATTTTAGTGACTCCAATCCCTCGTTCTTTCCCATCTACTACAATATTTAACGCGACCGCGCCCACAGGTTTACCACTACCATTAACCGAGCAGACCGCCATTTGGATAACTTCACCTGCAGCTGTCATAGTGTATCCCCCATATTTATTACTCGCTTTGGCACCGAACGAATATTCATAGTGCCCCACAACCAATGGGCCCCGCTTCTCAGGCCCATCCAAACTGTTATGACACGTTTTGGTGTTTTCATTGTTTTCACTATTCCGGCAAGCGCCCTGTTTGCGTTATATGCCTCAGTACGAATCTCATAAGAGGCCTCCTCAAGAGCTTTGGTCGCGGCTATACGATCATGTTTCAGTTTATCAGAAACTTCGGTTATTTTTCCATCTAGTTCGGTAAGTGTCACTTCTCTGCTGAGAGAGTCCTCTAAGCGCAACGCATCATAAGCCTCCGTAATGGTCGCCTGGTGACCTAAGACTTTCTCAACCCCCGACCGGGCCTCTTTTTGAAATTCGGTTATTTTTTCATCTAGTTCGGTAAGTGTCGCTTCTCTGTTGATAGAGTCCTCTAAGAGCAACACCCTATAAGCTTCAGTAATATCCGCCTGGTGGTCTTCTCGGGCTTTCTCAATACCCGTTCGGACTCCATCAAGATCAAACCGGGTCTCTTTTTTAAATTCGGTTATTTTTTCGTATATGTCAGTAAATGCCGCTTCTCTGTTGAGAGAGTCCTCTGAGCGTAACGCCCCATAAGCCTCCGCAATGGCCTCTTTGTGGTCTTCTCGGACCCCCTCAACCCCCGATCTGGTCTCTCAGAAATTCGGCTATTTTACCGTCTAGTTCGGTAAGTGTCGCTTCTTTACTATGAGAGTTCTCTAAGCGCAACGCATCATAAGCCTCCGCAATGGCCTCCTCAAGGTTCGACTGGTGGTCTTCTTGGACTTTATCAATACCCGACCGGGTCTCTTTTCGAAATTTGGTTATTTTTTTATCTAGTTCAGTAAGTGCCGCTTCTCTGATGAGAGAGTCCTCTGAGCGCAACACCTCATAAGCCTTCGTAAGGTCCGCCTGGTGGTCTTCTCGTGCTTTCTCAATACCCGACGTGGCCTCATTTCGAAAATCTATTATTTTCCCGTCTAATTCAGCAAGTGTAGCTTCTTTGCTGAGAGAGTCTTCTAAGCGCAACACCCCATAAACCTCCGTAATGTCAGCCTTGCGGTCTTCTCGGGCTTTCTCAATACCCAACCGGGCCTCTTTTCTAAATTTGGTTATTTTTTTACCTAGTTCGTTTAGTTCCGTATGCGTTTCTTCACGACTTTATGTATTCACAGCCAGGGCATATTCTATAAGTTGTGATAGTAGACTCTTGTGAATCTCGTCCGTGGCCCTCGATATAGTTCTATTGATCAAGGCCTTTGTTTTTTAGGTAGTTAAAAAGTCGCCCTCTGTCGGGATGAATCCCCCTTCTGCCGGTTCCAAATTATTTGAATTTGTCACCCAATCGGAAGAACTACCTGGTCCGTATATACTCATAATGTTGATAATATATATTACGAACATGCGTTTAATTCTAAATAATTTTAAGAAAATTAATTAATTTGAAATTTCTAGGACGACCGAAATCGGGTAATCGTTCTTCAACTCTCTCCCTTTATCATCAAGAATAGAAATCTTCAACTCGTGGATGTGTCCCGATTCCAAAACTTTCATCTCGGGGTGTGGGAAGTCTAAGGTCACAGTCTCGCCATAGAAACAGTCGCTGGCGGGCACAGTTTTCAGTAATGTGCTGGGGGATCCGTCTACCGTGTTGTACGATGTGTTCACCCGATCAAGGTGCACCCCGAGAGTTTTCGTGAAGGTGAAGTCCACCGGATTATCACCGACGTACTCACCCGGGGTAAACACTCCTTTGTTTGAGGAGTATGTCTCTCTAAAACCGAGTTGAATACCCAACCCCGGGGAGATCACTACCTTATTATCAGTGCTGATGGTCATTGTTGCGAGCCCGGTAGCCTTCGATACTGTGAGGTTGATTATACCGTCAAGCTCTGAGTTGACAAAATCTTTGAGCTGTCTTATTCCTCACAGTCCGTGAGGCAGCTTTACACCTAATTGTTGTCCATCCTTCACATAGTAAAACCCTTCGCTCTTCCCCATATTCTGCCATCCAACCGTGAAGGTGATTGATCTAAGGCCTACCCGGCGTTTTCCGCAGCAGTTGTCTATTAATTTTTGAAGTTCACAACTCCCTTTTTGAACATTAGTTATAGTAGCAAACATAATAATATCTTTCAATGGATACCAAAGCATTTAGCTTTAACTCTAATGTAAAGTACGCGGTCGGAGGTAAATTACACACAAAAAGACGTTGTTAACCCCTTGTACACCCAACCATAACGGTTAGACCGGACAGCGGCTTTGCCACCAATTTCCCTAATATCTTTGAACAATATAGGCTGCCCAAGATTACTACGATGGAGGTGGTAAACGGTGGTGGAAAGCAACACCGATGCAGTTTTGGCAGAACCAAATAAATTTCGCTGTATGGTGCGCAACAGCCGGGTGTGGAGTTTCATATAAAGACCATCTGACATCCAAGAATGTCATGCTCCAAAGTGTCTACAACTTTCACGTGTATTATACTATTAGGAGGATTCTCAAAGAACTAGGTATTTCACTACCTCAAGACGACGCCTGGGATCCCATTTCCAACGCATACGACCGTATGGCCTTTGAAAGACTGTGTAACGAATTTAACGTTTCAAAAGACGCGGACTGGAGACAGAAAGCATTTCCTACCAGCACCGGCCTCGGGGACGTTCTCATTCACGGCCAGTCCGGGAATTGGACACAGACTGATTTTAGACACGATCACTCCGGTGACCACATCGTCAGTCGGAACGCCGGGAATTTTGACCCCGCGACTATGACATTCGGGCCGGAAGTGTCTGGAGGTCGGCACTGTGGCGTGTTTTCTTGTAAAATGTTACCTCCGAAACGGGCTCACATCGATTATATACAGCAGGCTGCTGAGGTTCAGGACGCGTGGGGTACATTTATGTTAGATAAGGGTATAGGGTTCACGCAGGCCGGGGTTACTCGCGTCAACGACTCCATTCGCACGTACGTCTGGGCCATCTTCGGCGCACAGAAGCAAACTCGCAGTTCTATACTGGGCACGGGAACGGCGTTTGATGCACAAAAACAATTCTTGGCACTTGTAGAGGACGCCATCTCAGCTAGGGTGGACCTGGAGAAGGCGATCCAGAATTATCAAGACGTTTTACAGAATGCCAGCACCCCAGTAGACTATGTATTTGGAATAGGTCTTTATATGGCGCCGAGCAATATGATACTATGAGACGACCCGGTTGACGGTTACAATAATCAGATCGTAATCGCCACCGCCAATCAAAAAATCGGCCACAACGGTAACGTGAACACGGATATCATCAAGCGCACCCCCAACATGATCGGGTTCAACAGTGGAACCGATTTCATAAAACACAAAATGGATACACCTCCCCCAATTCGTAAATTGGACACACAATCGAACCCAGTACACCCAATTCGTAAATTGGATGCACCATCGAGTTTCATCAACAGACCAATCGCGATTGGAGAAACACCAATCATCAACAATGTTGAAATTGGAAGCACAACACACAGGAGGAGAGAAATTAGGGCTCGTCGTCACCCTCGTGGCGATCGGATTATTTACGCTTTGGTTGTAGGAACTCTCTGACGAAGAATAGTAGGAGACCGGCGATTGTCACGATTAAAGCCCAGGTATTTTTGGCTAGCCATCCGGCCGTTTTTGATAATAATATAGATAGCAAGTAAGAAACGATACTTCCGATCAGTCCAGGTAGTGCGGCAGCCACCTTTCCAGCTAATTTAGCTAGAAGACTGGCGAGGGCTTTTAGTTGTTTTTTTATCCACTCCTTGGCTCCACCGGATGGAGCGGGTGCTGGTGCTGGTGCTGGAGCGGGTGGTGGCGCCGCACCACCAGTGAAAGCTAGAACTATGGTCGATATAGTCATGCCGATAGCAACGAGGATGCTTGCTATCGTGACGCCCTGCTCTCTGAACAGAGTGCGAAGACGCTCACCGAGTGTCGTCTCCTCGTGCAGGACCCTCGAGATTGATTCACGGATCCGACTTATTTGTGTGCGGAGAGCCTCACGGTTAGCCGAGGCGGCCTCCAAGCGAGCTTCTCTTTCATCCCGCAAAGACCGCAGTCGTTCGGCGATCCGCTCGGTAGATTCTCTATCGTCACCGGCTTCCTCCAGTTTTCTTTCTTCTAGCGCGATATGTTCATCCAGCGCCGTGAGTTTGGAGAGGTTAAGGACCAGTTCACCCGGACCGTTTGTAGAGCCTTATCGAGTCCACGGAGTTCGCGAAGAGGTAACGGTGGGTCATCGTTGAGTATTTTTCCCAATTGTGATTGGACGCTGAACGTGGTCTCCATCGTGTTAATAACGTCGGTGGCTATTTGAGGGACCTCGCTGAGCTCGACCTTTTCTATCGCGGTGGCCGTCTTCGCTATAGTTTCGTCGGTAGACTGTAGGGCCTCTACAGCGCGGGCCGGTATAATTGTTTTACCCCTCTTCCAATCTGTGAATCCTAGTTCGTCCCTTATGAATCGGCCACCGCCCGGTTTTCCGGCAATGGTGCCCAGTGCTAGGGGTTTACCGGTCCTCGTGTTGACTATTGGAATATTTGATGCTGCTTTTAGTCTCAATCTACCGTTCATATCAAATTTGAACTTGGAGTAGTCGCGACCGACAGAGGGGACCAGACCTTTTTCTGCTGCCAAACTGTTGTAGTAGTCGTTTACAGCTCCCTCGAGTAATTCCTGACTTTGACTAGTGGTAGCGCCACCCAATTGTGATTGGATTGGAACTGGAGTCTCGAGGGAATCCTCAAAATTATCATCACCATCGAGGTAATTGTCTCTGCCGATTTCATCCATTTCAACATCGTAATCAGCCATATTTATAATTTTCTTAAAATTAATTATGTATTAAAGACAAAACCATACGGGTTTAATAGTTTCAATAATTTTGTTTTTGAAAAAATTAATTATGTCTTCGAGTCAATACGGTCGCAAACTCAATCCATACCGCAGACTGCGTGAGCCCCTCGGGGCAAAAGGCGTGAGACAGAGTGTCGTTATTACGAACAACCCATCGACGATCGACCAGAACCAGCAGCTCTTAGTCCGCTTCCCCAACCTCGGAGCTAACGACGTCATTGTGCCGGTACTGTTCGCCTCGCTTTCACTATTTCGCTAACGTCGACGGACGCGGACCGAACCGTCGTTCAGAACCTGGGTCGCGCCATCGTCAAGAAGACCATGATAAAGATTTCTGGTAATGAGGTGATGTCGATCGACGACAGCGACGTCTACCATTGCTATCAGGACCTGTGAAAGACGTCACACGAGCTCGAAAACGCTGTCTATCAAGGTATTGACACCAGCAAAAATAAGAACGTAACCAAACTTAGAATCAGGGCTGCTAACAAGGTAGATAACAACGCTAGTGACAACGCGGTCGCGGGCGCTTACGGCAACCGCTTCTACATCCCGCTCGACTTTGAGTTGCTGGAGAGTCACATGCCCTACTATCAGAGCGCTTTGGCTGACCGCCTCGAATACGAACTAACGTTCAACGACTACGGCCGAGTTTATCATAGCCAGCGACATTTATCGACGTATACGATCGATAATGTTCGCTGGAGTACGACATGGTCACGATGCCCGAACTCGCGCGATTGATCAGAACCCAGTACGCCGGGCGCGTTGCCATACTTTACGACCGAGTTCTTCGCCATCACAAGATGACGAAAGACAAAGGCGACACATTGTGGAATATTAACGTCAACGTACCCGCCCGCTCGATGAAAGGTATACTGATGCTGTTCGAGGATGCTCGGTTCGCGTTCGGTGCTAGAAAAACCGACAGATTCTATAACCCCAAAATCACGAAGGTAGAGGTGACGATCGAGGGAGTCCCCAATCAACTCTACAGCGCGGGTCTTTGCGTGCACCAGCAGTGGGATGAAGTAAGAAAGCAGTTTGCTGCCGGCTCTAAGCGCTCTCCGGAGGTTGCAGCAGTTGCAAAAGACCTGCATCTCTCGGCCGTCTCCCTCGCGGAGTTCCTGAATACCAAATACGCGTTATGGCTAGACATGCGAGCCAGCGATGATGACCAAATACACGGTAGCGGACGCCAAGTTGAGAACGCTAGTGAGGGTGTGACGATCCAGATAACCAAAGAGGCGGACGGAGCCGGGCCATTGAACGTGTACTTATATATAATTACAGACGCACAACTCAACATCGAAGATGGTCGATACGTATCAGCGATCTACTAATTCTAAAGAATTAATTAAGAAAATTAACAATCAATACCAATTCACGATTGGAGATGCTCACTCTGCCATAATATGTGGGCAGACAGGATGTGGAAAAACGGTTTTCATCCTAGACTTGCTCGAGGGCTCCTACCGCGATGCCTTTCGTCATATTGTGATCCTGTGTCCCACTGTGCGGCACAACGATACTTATCAGCGGCGCCCGTGGATATGGACCGACCCTGAGGTATACGTTATTGACCCCGGTGATAGGCTTCACGATTGGTTGCGTGTTTATACCAAAGATTCCAGGGTGAGCCCACCCTATATGTGATTGACGATTGCTCGGCCAAGGCGGCGATGACCAAAAAGAAGGACATGCTCTCCGAGCTCGCATTTTCTGGCCGCCATGCGAGGCAAAGCGTATGGATCTCCACTCAAAAATACAACGCCGTCCTCAAGGATCTGCGCGAGCAAACGAAATGGGTCGCCCTCTTTCATTGCAAGGACCGAGACTCATTCGATGACTGTCTTCGAGAGAATGACGTTATCCCAACGTGCGAGGAGCGCCTGAAGGTTCGACAGATGCTTTCCGAAACTAAGCACTCCAAGCTTCTGCTAAAGACTGATCAACCAACTGCTTATAAAGTTATCAATTAATTAATAATTTTGAAAAAATTAGGAAAATTACAAAGTAATAAGCTATTGCAATGCTTAGCAATTGCTGAACAATGCTTAGCAATTGCTGAACAATGCTGAACAAATACTGAACAAATGCTGAACAATGGTTAACAATGTTAACAATTTGGTGCTCCCGCTGCTAGCTTTGTTGCGAGCATAATGGTGATCATAAGTATCGGGTGGTGCGCTTGGCAATATGTTAAAGTGATGAGAGTTGTTAGAATAGTTAAATTAATTTTAAGAAAAATGAACTGCGACGAACTTCTCGATCAGCTAATAGAAGAAACCTCAACTCCGACTGCCAACAATAATGATCCGACAGAGCAATCGGGATCGGGGTTGGTATTGGGTTGAGTGCAACGACTCCTAATGAAAATGAAAATGCGGCGCGACGAGAGCGGCTAGCTGCGCTGGTTGCTGGGGGACAATCGGAGCATTATCTCGGTAGGCGTCTCTCAGTTTTTCAGGTGGATAAGATGTCAGATGCGGAGATCGATAAAATGTATGCGCGATACGAATCCAAATTGGGAGCAGAGATGACAAAAACTCTTGGATCGGCGGCTATTCATTTGTACGCTACCACCGTTAGTATACTTCTCCCTATACCAAACATACCAAAACCGAAGGGTTGATTCACGATCTAGAGACTGACCCTTTAATGGACACACTCTTAGAACGGCATGCTGCTCAATTTATCACAAGTTTGGAATGTACTTAGCTCCACTAACAACCGCGTTGACCACGGGTAAACACTGTCAATTTGGACATATATGCCCACAAACTATAAGCCCTGAAAATGATGACACAAGACACACCCACGAGTAGTGACGGAGTTGAACCAGATTGCTCCAACAACACAATCGAACCAGAGTGTTACTCCGCCACTGGATGACATACCACATATAAAAAATCCCAAAAGACAGGCAGCTGGGCGGGCGGCGGCTGCCACCCGAAAAGTTAAACAAGATAAAATACTCGCCGAGCTTCGAGAGGCTAAACAGTCGTTACAATCGGGGACGGAGACAGCAAAACATCTGAAGACAGAGTTGAGTACAACAACACCCCCAATTCACGAATTGGAAGCACACACAAATTCTTTGAATTTGTCACCCAATACCAACTGCCGTTGGAGTTGGGCGAATCCGATTGAACCTAAATTCGTGAATTGGAGTTGGGTTGTTGGTGGTGGTCTGGCAGTTGTTGGTGCCCTGTGCGTTTGGAAATACCCCATATTATCGAAAAAACAACCAGCCAGTGTTCAGAAGAAAGTTACGAAACACCAATCGCGATTGGATGCGCCCCATTTAAACATTGATCGCGACCCCTTTTATATGCAATAATTATAACAATGGCTGAACAAGATGGTAAAATGTTAGTGAATGCGCTTTATCACGCCGTGGTGATATCGGGTTTCAGTATCGGGTATGCTCGACTATCAAAGATGGCTTAGGAGGAACCGCTCCCAAATTGGACTTTACTGTGAGAGACGTAGGGCTCGCGACCTTAGATGTAGCGGCCGCAGTTTGGACCCGAGATTATCTAGTCAAAGCTGGAATTCTACCAGTTAATATATGGAAATAAATGGCTTCAATCGCAGTAATAGTAGGTGGTGCGCTTGTAAACGCATTGGCGTTCAGCGGTAGCAACTTTATATTCTCTAAAATGAAAAGCTCGAACGTGGATGAGGAGCGTAAGCGCCATGATTTAGCTGTAGAACAACTCAATAGCACAAAGGAAGCGTGGTCGAAAAAACGAACCGCCCATCTGGACTGGGTCAACGAAGAGCTTAGCCGCGAAAATCACGCCGCGCAAACTTTTCAGAACGTTGAAGAAGCCAACCGCGAGTACGCGCTGGCATATCCGCACAAAAGTCTCGATCCAATGGATCCCGAGCCCCAACTTTCAGATTTCTATGTACCGTCAGAGGCCCAAAAGGACCGCGAGATCGCGTTCATCGTCGTGGGAATGGTTGTGGTTGGGCTCGTCGGCTACTATATAAAATAATTAATTAATTAAAAAAACATTTTTTTTTTTTTTTTATAAATATATATATATAGAACTATGTTAGTTGACGAACTTTATGACGCTATGATCGATGTAGGCTACACTGCCCAAAAACATCGTTTACCTGGTGCAAAGAGTATGATTCGTCTGGCCCGAGATTCTCTCGAGACGTGGCGCCAGGACGAAAAAGAGGCCACCCTTTTCGCAAAGCGGATGTTAGATTCCTCCACCAATCCTGGGAGATTGGACTCCCAATCGAGATTGAATGAATTAGATTCCCCTCTCCTGTTCCAACCCAAACGCGATTGGGGCTGCAGCGACAATCGCAATTGTACTTCCAACAAAGGTTTATTATTAACGACGCAGTTACCGGACGAACTGGCGAGGGCATGTTGGAGATTGTCCGATATATTAGAATACTTCGCATACGATGAACACGCGCAAACTTGATACCAAACTAACGCGCAAGCTGTCGAATACATACTATAGCCCACGCGGCTACTGGAAGGGACTCGCGGCCATCAAGAACCTCGCGGCGGCGACCAAGGTTTCAGAAAACGCTGTCAAGGAATGGCTCAAGAAGCAGGCCATCTGGCGATCTATTTACCCGCGCCTCACAATATTCCGCGGCCGAAATTCGACGTGCCGGTGCCGAACCAAGTTCACCAAGCGGACCTCCTGTTTCTACCTCACGATCGCGTCGGTCGCAAGACGTACAAGTACGCACTGACAATCGTTGACGTAGCGAGTCGTTATAAGGGGGCTGAGCCGTTGGCCACTAAAGAGTCTAAGGAAGTGGCCGAGGCTCTTTCCCGAATATATAAGAGGAGTCCTCTCAAATGGCCGAATCTTCTCCAGGTCGATCCCGGCCGCGAGTTCATGGGCGCGGTCTCTCATCTATTGTCTAAGCATAAAGTTTCTATCAGACTCGGCCGCGTCAACATCCACCGGGACCAGGGGATCGTGGAACGCTTCAATCGAACCCTGGCTGAGAGACTGTTCGGACACCAATATGCCAAAGAACTTGTAAACCCTCATTCGCGATCGACCGAGTGGGTGGCCAGACTGCCCGCCGTGGTCTCCGCACTGAACGGAGAGGTGACCAGATTGATAGGTAAGAAGCCCGTAGATGCCATCAAGTTTAAAAGGGTGACGAGCGAGCCCTCTGCCGTCTCGCGCGGGCGACCCGTTGGTTTAGAGGAGCAGCAATCGGCGATTGCACTTCCATCAGATATTGACGTCCGGTACCTCTATCAACCGGGAGAGCTCGAAGGTGGCAGCCGCCGCGCGACTGATCCAGTGTGGTCTCTCAATGTATATCATCTAGATCGATCTATTACCAAAACCCGATGAGCCCGTGCTCTACTATTTGAATGATGGCCATCTCGAGGGTTTGTTCGAGCGAAGAACTTCTTATGGTGCCATTCTGACACCCAGCTACCCCCGGATCACTAGAGATGTTCTGTATGTATTCCGTCTGGTAACACACGTCTTTTATCGTAGTATGCCGAGAGTCCTAATTTTTGTTGACAGTACGTTTTCATAACGCCGTCTTTCATTTTAAATCCTCTATTTTGCGCTACATCTATAATGTGTTTTCCATCTTCTGTAGTTTCACTTAGTACTCGTTTATATCTATATCCAATTTAAATTGTTAGTTCTCTTGGACATTCCTTTCGCAGAGTTTTTATTAATAATTTTAATTTGTTCCAAATTATCTTTAGAATTAATCTACGAAATAACACTTACTAGATAACGCTATCGCCCTATCTCCGCTGAATTCCATTTTGAAAAGTCCTGGGCTCTCTTTCGCTCCATTTATCCCAAGCCAACCATTTATTTTTTTCTTTTTTCAAAACTCGTCTAGTAAGTTAGGTCTAATCAATTCCTCTATCGTTTTTCCACTAACTCCTATATACATACTATCTGTATCCATCTGTATTAATTCAAAGTCTTTCTCTTTTTACGTATTTGTCTAGAAATTCGTAGTAAAATTCCAACATTCTCAATTTAGCTAGTTGATAAAAACCGCTATTCCACAGTGGAAGGGGCTCTTTACTGCACACCGGGGTTTTTCGGGAAGATATTTCGTACGCATCTCCTATCTCTTCCAAATCATCAAAGAATGCAGATCTTAACGCTTTGTCAACACAGTTTTCGTCGTGTATATGTCGTATTTAAATGTCTCTCTTTTGCCTCTATCATTTTTCCACAACACGAATTGCCTAATAATTTCATTATATCCGCTACTGGTTTCTTATTTGGTTCTACATCGCCTGTTCGTCTTGCGGCTGTAACTTCTTTTGCGAACCATTCGAAGGGTTTACCACTAATATAATCTATAACACGATGAACTCCAGTTATTTCTAGGCCGTGTTTTAAATACCATTTCAACAGTGGCGCGTACAGCAATACTTTAGTGGCGGTCATAGATCCCACCAATTTTCTTCTTAGTTCTTCCAGTATCTTCCAAATATTTTAACATGTGTGTGGGAACTTCATCAACCTCTACTTCTCTGTTTATAAATATTGGGGACATTTCAGAAAACTTATGTTTTAAATTGTGTGGAACTTCTATATCCACCTCCGCAAACCCAAACCAGTCTCCAGATAAAACTCTTTTACAAAACTTTTTAATAAATTTAGGGTTATGTGGGGTATCTATATGGTGTATAGTTTCTCTCCCACACGGCATCTCTTTATTTAACGTAGATAAATATAACGCGTTTGCATCGTACCCCAAAACAAAACAGCCTTGCAAGGTTTGTTAATTTCATTTGAGGAATTAGATCTAATATTTGAAACACCAGCTTCTGCATATCGTGTAAATACTATTGATGGACCGCCAACTAGAGCGTCCTTCATCATTTCGTATGTTTCTTCTTTTGGTGCATATAGAGCATCCTCCGGTATAATCGTCTTTGAAGATTTTTGTTCTTTAATGGTTCCTCTCAATAAATATTGTATAGCTACTCCAGGTAGTGTTACGCATCTTTGAAAATATCCACACCTCTGTGTTTATAAAATTCACACATTTTTTCCACCGCTTCTAGGAACGGTGCTACATCTAAATCGTTTATAATATTTCAACCAATCTCTGAAAGTTTTCATATTATTTTCTTCGAAAATTCTACGACATTTATTTAATTCTGTTTCATCTATTAACATTTTCCCAGATAGTTTGGAATACCAATTCTCTATATCCGGTAGTCCTGGGTAATTCAGTTTGTCTGGAGAATCGAACCACTCATAAGGAAAGAAAGATTTCTGTCCTTTGCATTCGTAGGCTTTTATCCAACTATCGTAACTTACACCGGGTCCTAGATAAAGTATTACATCAAGAAATCTAAACTCTGGAGTAAATAGAAATATTGCGTTTGCACGTTTTCCGACCATTACTTTCTTTGTTGTTGATGCCAGTTCGCCTACTAGGTATTTCTTTATTTACTTTACTTACTGCTGTTAAAACCTATAACCGGTACTTGCTCTATCCACTGTTCGATCTTGGCGATTTGGTTTTTACGTAAATGTTCTGTATTAAACCTATATCTTGACCACACTTCTTCTCTTATAGCTTTTCCCCTGACTTTCAAATCTTCTACGAATTTTTCTATAAGTTTTGCGGGATCTTTATCACAAATATGAGTTACTGTTCCTGAGAAATTATCTCCTATACTAACGCTTGCCGGAACGTGCTCAGCTTCGTACTCTAAACTATTACCGGTAGTTTCAACTTCTGGCTGGAGATACGCCTCAAAATCGTATACTATCTGATATGGATAAAGAGTAGTGTCACAACCGATCTTTATATCTTTACCCGTTCTTTGGAATTCGCATTCCCACATAACTACTAGGTTGAATTCTTTGCTTTTTCTAATAACTTTATCTCTTCTCATAGTGGATGCGCGTTCTTCTTTTCTATGCTTTGCATGAATCTCACACCCGTGCCATTAACAGCCGTGATATTGATATCACGGTATTGGTTTCTGGACAGTATCCATCTACCGGAGCTCCTAAAATCCATCTTTCACCTCCGTGTCCGCACTGTTCGTGGTGAATGTGAATTCCCTCCCGCTTTTCCACAGAATACATCCAATCGATCGCCCCATAACTGTTAGAACCTTTTGGGTAAAACGCTTTCTCGAACGACGAACGCGGGCGCTCTAAATAATTACCATCACATATTACTTTTGTCTCACCTCTCATACATGTTGGTCCGTGTCTCTTCATATTACTCGCTTTCGTGAATTTCTGCTTGCAATTATCGCAGGCGTAAATTTTAGATAGGTTTTTAAGGTTTTTTATCAGAAATGCGTGATTATTAAACAGTCCTATTGTCATTGGTTTATTACCTATTTCATTATAGTGTGCTGGTACCTTTTTCAACCACCATACATTACATTCAGTGGGTTGATATACTTCTATACCGATTTTAAAAAACTCAATTCACCTTTTTCAGATCTGAAAAAGAAATTGGTGAAACCACATTACTA
>CM055278.1:48991986-49019591 GCA_029237695.1 Conchocele bisecta
CGGTACAGATTTTGTGTAACACAACTTCCTCCGAAAACCAGTTTCAGTCGATCGATCTTGAAAACTATACACACGAGATCCTACACATATTGAAAGATGGTGCACCTTGGTGTTTTTATTTTTATGCCCGAAAAAAATATTTTTTTAACAAAAACAAATATCACTTTTTTAACTTAGCCATTTTTTTTCTACATTTTTTCTATAGCAGATTCTATACACGTACAGAAGTTTTGTCGCGTACACCGAACTCCACCCCCCGGAAAACCGATTCAGTCGATTCGTTCTCTGAAACTATACACACGTTCTTCTACACATATAAGAAGAATGTGCACCTTGGTGGTTTTTATGCCGAAAAAATATTTTTAATTAAACAAATATTTTGTTTAGCCATTTTTTCTACATTATTTGTATCCAATTCCCTATCAATTTCCTACTACACTCTACATTTTCTATCTCTGCCTAAATTGAGTAATACATGTTTTAGCACAACGAGAATTGAAGAAATAATTGCTATAGACTTTCAAATTCTCATTAATGTTACTTATGCCTTGGTGGACAGCTTCCACAATTTCCTGCATCTTCGCTGTCCTGGCCCATATTTCGAACGGGCGTATTTATAGTTGACTTGCGGGCACCTCTTGGTATTTTTATGAGGCCGTAAATAAATTGTGAGTGATTTACGTAAAAATAAAAATAATCAAAAGGTTATTTTGATTTGTATAGGATAATTAAATGCCAACTTGTTCCCCGCCGCACAAAAGATATTGCACTTCTAAAGTCACGCAAATATATCGCGCCACCCACCACCCCCCGCTAACGGAATTCGTGCATATATCCACATACAAATACAAAAAACCCAATAAAATGGTGTCCATTCATTTGTGCTTCAGTGTTGCAAACTGGTCAAATTCTGGATTGACGAAAAGAAACTAAAAAAAAAACTTTTGTCTTTGATGTTGATTTTTGATTCTTATGGCCTTATGGGGTGATTGTGACCAGTGTAGGCTCCTGAATTATGAATCGGCACACTCCTTTACCCTGAAAATCAGGATCATTATTGGCTTGTGCAGATTTTTTGATCCGACTTGCGGATCTGGATCTACCCACTGGGTCGCATAACCCATAAGCCCCCTTTTCCTCAAGTCACAGCCACAAAGGGTAGTAAAGAACCCCTAATCAATCAACGAATATACCTAATTCCACCATATTTGGCCAGGAAAATCTTGGTCAACATTTTGACATCATTTACCCGTCAAAATCATCACAGTTTTCTGTAAATATTTTTCATTGAAAAATTGCAGCAAAGATTTCTTATGTACAAAATCACATGGCGTGTTTATTAAATATGGCCGCCTTGCTGTTTCAAGGGATGAAAAACTGCAATCAATCAACAAATAACCTAACATGGCAAATGAATGTAGGCAGCCCCGCCATCAGTTACGGCCAGTTCGATGACAAATCGAGTCGCCACGACCCCCTGATTTTGACCTACCCAGGACCATTCCGTATCGGTTCCAATCCCAGCTGGTTGTTCTCTCCGATGACCTCTGGCGGGCCAGACGCAAAGATGGCCATTCGAACGTCCAATCCCGATGGTGAAGTAATTTCCCCTTGTCCCCTTGAAATAGGACTTTCATCAAGTTGTAATAACACGGTGTAATAAAAAAGAAAATCGTACTAATACTAAGTTTGCAATAAATAATGCAATGGAACTGGGGAACTGGTAACAAGGAAAACACGAAAGGTGGTCAATGACCAGCTTTCAACAATTTGTGTTCAACTTTAATATGAGAATTTAATTAAACTGGCTGAATGATTTCATAAGAAACTCGTCATTGCCTCATTTCATTATGAAATCATAAACTTGGTTTAACAAATATCCTAATTATATCATCACTCGCTGTAAAATCCTCTATCAAAAACTACAGACCTCCTATAGCGGTGGTCCGCAAACAGTGGTAAGAGTCCCAATGGAGCCGGCCTCTCATCATGATCTACACTGTTTGCCAAGGGGTGTCAGGGTATGGCTTATCTTAAGGCGAATGAAATTCCCCCCACCCTTAGGGACTTGTTTTTAATATTAACCGAAGGGAAGGGTATCTGGGCCTAAGGGTTAAGCAACACCACCTGGACAATATCCGGAGGTTCGGGTTCCCAAACCACTCGTCTTTGGTATCAAAACTAATTCTCATAGTATTTTCCATCCCCTCCTGGTCATTTTGGATGGGTACCTTGAAACTGACCTTAGCTGTTGCTAGGACGATTAAACCAACCTCACTTTCCCTCTTTCACTTTTGTAATTTAACAGCGAATCTTAACTGGAAGAATTTCACGGGATGGGGATTGTGGCCTAGGGGTTTAGAAAATAATCACCTGGTTAATCTTCCTAATCCGGAGGTTTGTGGGTTCAAACCTCCCTGCCTTAGGCATCTGAAAAAAACATTTCATAGTATTTTCCATCCCACTGGTCTGTTCGGATTGAAGACTTTTAAAACCGTGATCCAGTCCCTCTAAATAATTGAATTTAGCTGTTGCTTTTGGGCCACTCACTGGACGATTAAACCCACCATTTCACATTGCACTTTTTTTTTACTGAAATATTCAGACCTGTGACTAAGGTATCCAGTGTAGCCTGACACCAACCAGATTAGGTAAGAAATGCTAGTCCGTGTTGCATATATACACAATCCAAAGTAGGCTCTAGTGCTGTTTAGATTGAATGGCAAAGCCTGCCCCAGCAATTTGTACCGTTTGAAGCACCGTCATGCCTATTTCAGAGACATACAATCCCATAGTCCCTGATCAGACAGCGACCGATGATGGTGGAAACACTAATTTAGTGGACTGGTTATCGAACAGCGAATAGCAAAGTCTGATCTGGGGCTTTGCTGGTTGGAAACATTGTAAGCTTCCAAATTGTTTTTAGCTCAACTATGCGAAAGAATAGTTAAGAGCTTTATGTATCACCCCGGCGTTCACCGTCACGCCCTTGGTTTAAAGGTTTTTTAAGTCAAGCTTGTATAATGGAATACTCCTGGCCCTACAAACCCACCATACTTGGACGACTTCAATCTCCTCGTGAATGTACAAAAACAACCCCATGACCTAATAATTTGAACCTTTGAACCTAACATTTTAACCTTGAATTTCAACTTAGTTAATTCCCCTTGGTTAAGATGATTTTTAGTCAACCTTTGGTTAATTAAGGTTTTTATACGACCAGTTTTTATTGTTTTTAAAGGAATTTTAAACCGCTGGGCGGGCGGGCGGCGTGGCGG
This sequence comes from Conchocele bisecta, assembly GCA_029237695.1. Taxonomy (NCBI): domain Eukaryota; kingdom Metazoa; phylum Mollusca; class Bivalvia; order Lucinida; family Thyasiridae; genus Conchocele; species Conchocele bisecta. The sequence continues at coordinate 48,995,265 of CM055278.1, forward strand.
CTGACCAAAAAAGAAAAAGTGCATAGTTTTCCTGTGTACAACAACCTCCTCCGTCAACCGTTCAGATTCGAGTCGAGTCTGAAACTATACACACCGTCCTTCTATCTTTCTAACCACATATTGAAGATGTGCACCTTTGTGGTTTTTTAAATGCCGAAAAGATGATTTTTTGTTTTTAATAAAAATAAAAAAATCGCCCTTTTTAAACTTAGCCAATTTTTTATTTCTACATGATTTCTAATACAATTAATATACGGTAACAGAGATTTGTGTACACAACTTCCTCCGAAACCCGGTTTCAGCAGGGTCGAATCGATCCTGAAACTATACACACGTCATTCTACACATAAATTGTGAATTGTCACCTTGGTGTTTTTATGCCGAAAAAAATATTTTTTTTAATTTAAAAACAAAAAAAATACCTTTTTTAAACCTTTTTAAGTCCATTATTTTTTTCCAATTTTTTCTACATTTTTTCTATACCAGGAATTCTAAATACCACGGTACAGAGTTTGCGTACACAACTCTCCGAAAAACCGTTCAGGTCGATCGTTCTGAAACTAATACACACGTCGTCTACACATATATAAGAAGTTGCACCACCTTATAGGTGGTTTTTTTATTATGGCCGAAAAAAATATTTTTTAAAACAAATATTTTTTTAGCCATTTAAGCCATTTTTTTCTACAATTATTGTATCCAATTCCCTATCAATTTACTACGATTACACCTCTAACTTTTGGCTAAGGTCTACAGTCGGGGCTAAAATGAGTATAACATTTTGTTTGCACAACGAAGATGAAGAAATAATGCTAAGATAAGACGTTCAAATTCCTCATTAATGATTTTCCTTGTTGTTTGATGGGTCCTTGGCTCTTCCTTGGTGACCAGCTTCACATTTACCTGCCATCTTCGCTGTCTGGCCCATATTCGATGGGCGGGTATTTAATTTGTGGTGACTTGCGGCACTCTTGTTTTTTATTTTTTGAGGCCGCAAATAAAAATTGGTGAGTGATTTACCCGTATATAATAAAAAAGGTTCATTTGAATTTGTTATGGAGGATTATATGCCCTCTTGATTCCGCCGCACAAAGATATTGCACTTCTAAAGTCACGCAATATCCGCACGCTACGGAATTCGTGCATATATCCACATAAAAACAAATCAAAATCAACCAATAAATGTGTCCAAAATTCATTTTGCTTCAGTGTTGCACATGGTCAATCTGGAATTGACAAAACTACTTTTTGGTCTGATGTTGAATTCTTATGGGTGGCCTTATGGGAGTTTGTGACCAGTGGTAGCGTCCTGATTGAATAGCACACTCCTGTACCCTGAATAAATTGATCATTATTTGGCTTGTGCAGATTTTTGTATCCGACAGCGGATCTGGGAGGTCTACACTGGTCCGCATAACCCAATAAGCCCCTTTTTTGTGCCTCAAGAGTCCACAGCCACAAAGGGTTAGTAAAAACCCCAAAGATCAATCAACGAATATCCCTATTCCACATTTGCCATGAAAATCTTGTCAACTTTTTGACATCATTTATACCGAAAATAATCACAGTTTCATCTGTAAATTTTTAATTTCCATGAAAAATTTAGCATCATTTGATCTTAAGGTACAAAATCACATGGCGTGTTTTTAAAATATGGCCTTGCTGTTCAAGGGATGAACAACGTGCAAATCAATCAACAAATAATCCTAACAGGCAATGATGATATGGCAAGAGCCCCAATCAGTTACGGCCCAGTCGATGACAATCGAGTCGCCACGTACCCCTGTTGACCTCCCAGGACCATTCCGTCTCGTTTACCCAGCTGTGTTCTCGAATGAACTCTGTCTGGCGGGCGCAAATGATGGCCATCGTCGTCCATACCCCGATGGTGAAGTAATTTCCCTTGTCTTTGAAATGGACTTTCACAGGTGTAATAACAGCACGGTGGTAATAAAATTCGTAACTATAACTAGTGCAAATAAATATGCAAAATGGACTGGTACAGAAAACACGAAAGGTGTCCCATGACAAGCTTCAACATTTGTGTTCAATTTAAATCGAGATTTATTAAACTTGGCTGAAATGGGGATTACAAACGTCACGTCCATATAGCCTCAAAATTTCTTATGAATCAGTAAACTTGTTTAACAAATATCCTATTATATCATCACTCTGGTAATAAAATATCCTCTATCAAAACAACAGACCTCTAAAGCGGTTCCCGCAAACAAGTTGTAACCCAGAATTGAGCCGCTCTCATTTCATGATCCTACACTGTTAAGCAAGGGGTTTGGCAGGAGTTAAATGCTTGGTCTTAGCTAATGAATTTCCACCCTTAAAAAGGGACTTGTATTTTAAACAGAGGGAAGGGTAGTGGGCCTAAGGTTAGAACCACCTACTAACCGGAGGTTTCTTGGTTCAAACCTCGTCCCTTTGGTAAATCAAAATAAATTTCATAGTTTAAGTTCCAAATTCCCTCCTGGTCTTAATTGGAAATGGGACTTTGAAACGTGACCTTAGCTGTTGCTAAAAGGACGTTAAACCAACTCACTTTTCTCTTTCACTTTTGTATATTAACAAAGCGAATCTTACGAATTTCACGGATGGAAATTTGGCCCTAGGGGTTAGGAAATCACCTGTCTTCCAATACCGAGGTTGTGGGTTCAAACCTCGGCCTTGGAGGGCATCCAAAAAAAAAACTTTCATAGTATTTCCAAATCCCACTGGTCTGTCGATGAGACCCTTTAAACGTGGATCCAGACTCTTATATGAATTTAAGGCCTGTGCTGGGACGATTAAAACCCCTTCACTTGCACTTTTTAACTGAATATTCAACCTGTGACTAAGGTATCCATGTTTAGCCTGACACCAACCAGGGGTTGGTAAGATGCTAGGGTACCTTGTGCAGATTATACACATTCAAAGTACGCTCTAGTCTGTTTGTTGATGGCCAGCCCTTCGCAATTTGGGTACCGTTGATCCACCGTTTTCAAGGGCTATTTCAGTACAGGGAACAATCCCATATTCCCTAATCAGGGACAAGCGCCGATGACGGTGGAAACCTAATTTTAGGGTTGACGGTTGGAACAGCCGAATATCAAAGTCTGATCTGGGCTTTGCTGGTTGGAAACCATTGGTAAAGGACTTCCAATTGGTTTTTAGCTCAAACTATTCGAAGAAAAGTTTAGAGCCTTTATGGTATTCAAAACTCTCCGCCGGGGCGACACCGTTTCACGCCTTGGTTAAGGTTTTTTAGTTTCCAAGCTTGTATATGGATTACCCTCCTCCTGGCCCTTACATTCAAAACTCCCACCATAAACTTGGACGACTTCATCACCTAGTGAAATGTACAAAAACAACCCCTTGAAACCTAATTTGAACCTTGACCTACATTTAACCTTGAATTAACTTAGTTAATTCCCCTTGGTTAATTGTTTTTAGGTCAACCTTGGTTAAAGGTATTTATACCGAACCGTATTATGTTATAAAACCGCAGGGCGGCATTGTGCGGGCGGCGGGGCGGGCGGCGGACTGACAGAAAAAGTTTGCATAGTTCGTTTTGTACAAAATTTTCCTCCGAAACCGATCAGACAGCGGAATCCTTATCGAATCCTGAAACAATTACAACGGTCTTTCTCTTCTACACATAATGAAGATTGTGGCCACCTTTGTGTTTTTTGTATGGCCGAAAAGATGTTTTTAACAAAAATACGCCTTTTTTAAAAATTTTTTCTAACCTTAGCCATTTTTTCTTAACCAATTTTCTATTCAATTATATTTACGGTACAAGAGTTTGTGGGTTACAACAACTCCTCCGAAACCGTTCAGAGTCCGATTACGGATCCTGAAACTATACAAAAAAACACTTTCTTCTAAACACAATATTGAAGATGTGCAACCTTTTTAGGTGTTTTTATGCCGAAAAAATATTTATTAAACCCAAAAGGAATACACCTTTTTTTAACTTAGCCATTTTTTCTACGATTTTTCTATACAGGGTTCAATACACGGTACAGAAGTTTGCGTTTAAACGCAACTCCTCCGAAACCGTTCCAAGTCGACTCGTTCTGAAAACTATAACACGTCTTCTACACAAATTTAAAGCTGTTGCACCTTGGGTGTTTTTATGTGCCGAAAAAATTCTAATTTTAACCCCAAATTAAAATTTTAGCCATTTTTTTTTCTTACAAATTATTTGTAATCCAATACCCCAATTTTTTCATTCTGCTTACACTCTACTTTTCTACTCTGCCTAAATTAGTATACCATGTTAGCACAACGAGATGAAGAATAATGCCTATAGACTTTGAAATTCTCATTAATGTTTCCTTGCCTTGGTGACAGCCTTCAACCATTTCTGCATTCTCGCTTCTGGCCCATAAATCACGGGCGTATTTGCTGACTTTGCGCACTCCCTTGGTATTTTTTGTGGCGCATATAAATTGTGATTGATTTACCGTATATAATAAAAAGTTTATTTATTTGTAAGAGGATATATGCCAATTGTTCCGCCGCAAACAAAGATATTGCACTTCTAAAGTCTCGGCAATTATCGCACGCTAAACACCTACGAATTCGGTGCCATATATCCACATACAAATCACATAACCAATTAAAGGTCCCATTCATTTGGCTTCAATTTGTAGCCATGGTTCCAATTCTGGATGACCAAAAACCTACTTTTGTCTGATGTTGATTCTTATTTGGCCTAATGGGATTGTGAACCAGAGTAGCTCCTGATTTAATAGCCCACATCTCCAGTACCCTGAATCAAGGATCAATATTGCTGTGCCAGATTTTTGATCCGGACTGCGGAATCTGGAATTTCTACACTGGTCGGCATACCATAAGGCCCCTTTTCTCAAGTCACAGCCAACAAAAGGGTAGTAAAACCCCAATCAATCACGAATATTCCTATCCCACATATGCCAATGAAATCTTTGTCCAACTTTGGACATCAATTTACCGGGGAAAATATCACAGTTTCTGTAAATATTTTCCATGGAACAAATTGCAAACATGTTCTTAAGTACAAAAATCAACATGGCGTTTTTTGTTTTTTAAATGCCTTTCTGTTCAAGGGATGAAAACTGCAATTCGTCAACAAATATCATCTACAAGCCAATGATGTTAGGCATCCCCATCAAGTTACGTTGCCAAGTCGATTACAATCGAGCGCCACGACCCCTGTTGACCTCCAGAACCCCATTCCGTATCGTTACCACCACTGTGTTCTCGATGACTCTGGCCGTTGCGCAAGATTGGCCAATCGGACGTTTTTTCCATGTCCAACCCGATGGTGAGTAATTTCCCTTTGTCAAATGGAAATGGGACTTTCACAGTGTAAAAACCACGTGGTAATAAAAAATCCCCCGTACTATACCCTAGTGCCAACTTGGTTATAAATACAATGCAAATTGGGACTGTAACAGAAAACACGAAAGGTGGTCATGACCAGCTTCAACCATTTGTGTTCTCATTTAATATGAGATTTACTTAAACTGCTGAATGATTACCAAAAGAAACCCTCGTCATAGCCTCAATTTCTTATTGAAATCCAGTTAAACTTGTTTAACCAAATAAATTCCTATTATATCAATCACACTAGTAAAATCCACTATCAAACAAACAGACCTTCAATAAAGCCGTTGTCCGCAAACATTGTAGACCCAGATTGAGCCGGCGCTTCAATTCCCCATTGGATTCTACACAGTTTGAAGGGTTTTTTGGCAGGGTATGCTTAACCTTAGCGATTGAATCCACCCTTAGGGACTTTTGTATTTTTAACAAAGAGGGACCGGGTTTTAAGTGCCCTAAAGGATAGAACACCCCTGGACAATCCGGAGGTTCGGGTTCAAACCGTTAGTCTTGTTTTATCCAAAACTATTTCATATTATATCCATCCCTCTGGTCCTTTTGGATGGGACTTGGGAAACTGGGAACCTTAGGGCTGGTTGCTCAGGGGACGTTAAACACATCTCACATTCTCTTTCACTTTTGAAAAATTTTTAACAGCGAATCTTACTGAGATTCACGGGATTGGATTTGTTTGCCAAGGTGTTATAAATCAACCTGTCCTTCCAATCCGAAAGGTTGTGGGTTTCCAAACCACGCCTTAAGGCATCAAAAAACTTTCAAAGTATTTCCATCCCACTGGTCAGTTCGATGGACTTTAAACCGTGAAATCCAGTCTCTATATGAATTTAGCAGGTTGCTGGACGTTAAAACCCATTCACTTGCACAATATTTACTGAATATTCAGAAACCTGTGACAAAGGTATCCAGGTTACCTGGATCACCAACCAGTTTTTTGGTAGATGCCTAGTAAAACCGTGTGCAGATATACACAATCAAAGTTTTTTAGCTCTAAAAATCTGTTTGTTGATGGCAAGCCTTTTTCGCAATTTGTAAACCGTTGATCACCGGACCAGGCTTTGTATTCTGAGACAGACACTTCCCATTAGTCCCCTGATCAGACAAGCGCCGATTGACGGTGAAACTAATTAGTGAAACTGGTAATCGAACAGCGAATAGAAATTTCTGATCAGGGGCTTTGCTGGTTGAAACAATGTAAGCTCAATTGTTTTTTTAGCTCCAACTATACCGAAAGAATAAGTTAGAGCCTTATGTTATCACCCACCCCGGCGTCACCGTCACGCCTTGGTTAAGGTTTTAGTCAAGCTAGTATATGGAATACTCCTGGCCCTAAACACCCACCAAACTTGGACGACTTCATCACCTATGATGTACAAAAACAACCCCTACCATAATTGACCTTGACTTACCATTTAACCTTGAATTTACTTAGTAAATTCCCCTTGGTTTAATGTTTTTAGTTCATCCTTGTTAAGGTTTTTTATACGCCCGTATTATGTTTTTAATACCGCTTGGGCGTGCGGGCGGCTTTCGACAGAAAAAGTGCAAAGTTCGTGTACCACAACTCCTCCGAAAAAACCGATCAAGTTTTTCGAATCGAAAAATCAGAAAACTAAACCCACCTTTTTCTTCTAACACATTATTTGAAGTGTGCCACACTTTTTGTGTTTTTTTTTATGCCGAAAAGAAGTTTTTAACAAAATTTATCGCCATTTTAATTAAACTTAGCCTTTTTTTCTACATTTTTCAATACCAATTATATATACGGATACAAGAGTTTTGTTTGTACACACTCCGAAACCGTTCACTTCAATCCGATCTGAAACTATACACACTCATTCTACACATATAGAAAGATGTGCACCTTGGTGTTTTTATGCCGAAAAAATATTTTTTAAACATTTTAAGAAATTCTTTTTTAGCCATTTTTTCTACATTTATTGTAATCCAATTCCTATCATTTCATTTACTTTACCACTCTCTTTTCTTATCTCTGCCTAATTTAGTTATACATTTTGTTTCCGCCAAAAACCGGAGATGAAGAATAATTAATGCTAAAATAGACTTTCTAAATTTTCTCATTAATGTTTCTTTTGCCTTGGTGACAAGGCTTACACATTTCTGCATCTTCGGCTGTCTGGCCCATATTCGACGGGGGCGTATTTTGGTGACTTGCGGCACCTCGTGTATTTTTTTTGAGGCGCCATATTAAAATTGTGCGTGATTTAACGTATATAATAAAAAATGGTTATTTGATTTGTTATGTGGATATATGCCACTTGTTCCGCCGCACACAGATATTTGGCACTTCTTAAAGTCCACCGCAAATATCGCCACGCTACCTAAGGAACGAATTCGGTGCATTATTATCCACATTACAAATCAAATAACCAATAAATTGTGTCCAGTTCAATTTGCTTCAGGGTTGGTTGCAATGGGTCAATTCTGGATTGACAAAACTACTTTTGTCTGATGTTGATTCTTATGGGCCTTAATGGGATTGTGACCAGGTGTAGCATCCTGCTTGAATAGGCAACCACTCCCTGTACCCTGAAATAAGGATCATTCTATTGCTTGTGCAGATTTTGTATCCCGGAACTGCGGATCTGGATCTTAACACTGGTCGCAAACCCTAACCATAAGCCCCCCTTTTTCTCAAGTCATCCAGCCCACAAAGGTAAGTAAACCCCAATCAAATCAACCGAACTATTCCTATTCCACCTATTTGCCAATAAAAATCTTTGTTAACTTTTGACATCTATTTACCAGGAAAATTATCAACCTACTGTTTCTGTAAATATTTTTCATGAAAAAATTGCAACTTGTTTTCTTAGGTACAAAATTCACAAATGGCGGTTTTTGTATTATAAGGCCTTAGCTGTTCAAAGGGATGAAAAAACTGCCAATCAATCAACAAATATTCCTACAAGGCTAATTGAATGTAGGCGAGCCCCATCCAGTTACGGCCAGTTCGATGTCAAATCGAGTCGTCCGACGACCCATGTTGATCCCCCAGGACCATTCCGTTATCGTTTACCCACGCTGTGATTCTCCGATGGACTCTGGCAGGGGTGCAAGATGGCCAATCGAACGTCCATCCCCGATGGTGAGTAAATTTCCCTTGTGTCTTTGAAATGGACTTTCACAGTGTAATAACACGTGTAAAAAAAATCTGTACTACTAAACTAGTGCAATAAATATGGCAAATGGGACTTGGTACAGTAAAACAGACGAAAGGTGGTATGACAGCTTTCAAACATTTGTGTTGGATTTTAATATGAGATTTTATTCAAATCTGGGCTTGAATGATTTCATCAAGAAACTCGTCTATAAAAGCCTCAATTTCTTATGAAATCAGTTCTAAACTTGTTTAACAAATATCCCTTTATTATATCAATCACTCGTGTAAGAATCCTCTATCAAAAACTACAGACCTCCTATTAGCGGTGGTCCGCAAACAGTGTAGACCCTGAATGAGCCGGCCCTTCTCATCATGATCTACACTGTTTGCAAAGGGGAGGGTGGCAGGGTTATGCTTATCTTAGCGATGAATCCATCCCTTAGGGTCTTGTATTTTAAACAGAGGGGAAGGGTCGTGGCCTAAGGGTTGTAAACCCCTGGACTATCCCGGAAGGTTCGGGTTCAAACCTCGTCTTTGGTTTATCAAACTATTTGGTTTTTTCCAAATAGTATTTCCATCCCTTCTGGTCTTTTGGATAGACCTTGAAACTGTCCTTAAGCTGGTTGCTAGGACGGTTTAAACCAAACTCACTTTCTCTTTCACGTTTTGTATTTTAAACAGCGAATTTTCTTACTGAGATTCACGGGATGGATTGTGGCCCCCTAGGGGTTAGAAAACAATCCACCTGTCTTCCAATCCGGGTAGGTTTGTGGGTTCAAATAACCTCGCCTTAGGCGCATCAAAAAAAAAAACTTTCATAGTATTTTTCCAATCCCACTGGGTCTGTCTGGATGACGACTTTAAACCGCTGGTCCAGTTCTCAATATGGAATTTAGCTGTTGCTGGGGACGTTGAAACCCATTCACTTTGGCACTTTTTTACTGATAGTTTCAGACCTGTGGACTAACGGTATCCAGTGTTTAGCCTGACACCAAACCAGTTTGGTAGATGCTACGTCCGTGATTGCAGAATTTACACAATCAAAGTAGGCTCTTAGTCCTGTTTTGCTGATTTTGGTGGCAGCCTTCGCAATTTTGTTACCGTTGATCATCCGTCAGGCTTAATTCAGAGACAGAACAATCCCATGAGTCCCATGATCAGACAGCGCGATGGTCGGTGAAACTAATTTAAGTGACTGGAGTTAGCGAACAGCATTGTTCTAGATCTTGGGGCTTTGCTGGTTGGAAATAATCATTGTAAGCTTCAATTGTTTTATCTTAGCTCGACTAATTCGAAGAATTAGTTTAGTGCTTATGTAGTCACCCCCGGCGTCACCGTCACGCCTTGGTTAAGGTTTTTAGTCAAGCTTGTATATGGAATTTACTCACTGGCCCTACACCCACCATTACTTGGACGAAAAACTTTTCACTCCTAGTGATGTACAATCCAACAAACCCCTGACCTATTTTATTTGACCTTGACCTTAAATGTTTAACCTTCGAAATTACTTAGTTAATTTAATTCCCTTCCCTCTTGGTTAATGTTTTTAGTCAACCTTGGTTAAGGTTTTTTATAACGGGACCGTTTTTAAAAAAATAACCGGTACGTATTAATGTTTTACCGCTGGGCCGGGGCTCGGGCGTGGCGGGCGGGGGGCGAGGCGGCTGACAGAAAAAGTGCATAGTTCGTGTACACCAACTCCTCCCGAAACCGAAAACCGTTCATCAGTCGATCGATCTGGAAACATTATTACACGTGTCTTACTAACCATATTGGAAGATGTGCACCTTGTTGGTTTTTTTGTTTTTATGCCGAAAAGCTTGGTTTTTATTTAACAAAAATATGCCTTTTTTAACTTAGCCATTTTTTTCTACATTTTTCTATACAATTCTAATATTACGGTACAGGCTTTGTTTGGGTACACAATACCTCCCGAAAACCGGTGCAGATCGATCGATCTGAAAACTATACAACACGTCTCTTCTACCCATATTGAAGATTGTGCACCGCTTGGTTGGATTTTTATTGCCGAAAAAAAAATTTTTTAAAAAAAAAGTTTTTTAACAAAAATATCACCTTTTTCTTTAAACTTAGCCATTTTTTTCTACATTTTTTCTGTAACAGTTCTCTATAACGGATACTGAGTTTGTGTACACAACTCCTCCGAAATGCTCTTCAGGTCGATCGTTTTCGGAAAAATATTACACCACGTCTTTCTTCACATAAATAGAAGATTGTGCTCCTTGGTGTTTTTATGCCGAAAAAAACAATATTTTTTAAACAAATATTTTTTCGCCATTTTTTCTACATTATTGATAACCAATTCCCTATCAATTTCTACTTTACACTTACTTTTACTTTTTAAGATCTCTGCCTAAATTATTAGTATACATGGTTTACGCCAACAACGAGATGAAGAAATAATTGCTCTAAGACTTTCAAATTTCTCCATTAATGTTTCTTGCCTTGGTGACAGCTTCACATTTCTGCATCTTCGCTGTCTGGCCCATTATTATCGACGGGCGTATTTTGTGACTTGTGGCACTCTTGTATTTTTTTGAGGCCGCATTATTAAAATTGTCGAGTGATTTACGTATTAATAAAAATAAAAAGGTTATTTGATTTTGTATGTGGATATTTATGCCTCTTGTTCCGCCGCAATACCAAAGATATTGCAACTTCCTAAAGTCACGCAATATCGCACGCTAACGGAATTCGTGCATTTCTACCACATACAAATCAAATAACCAAATAAATGTGTCCATTTATCATTTGTTCCAGTGTTGCATGGTCAATTCTGGTAATTGACAAAACAAACTACCTTTTGTCTGATGTTTGATTCTTATGGGCCTTATGGGATTGTGACTACAGTGTAGCTCCTGAGTTGAATAGCACAACTTCTGTACCCTGATAAGGATCATATTGCTTGTGCAGATTTTGTGCTCCGAGCTGCGGATACCTGGATCTACACTGGTCGCATAACCCATTAAGGCCCACCTTTTCTCAAGTTCCACAGCCATAACAAAGGGTAAGTAAAACCCCAAACAATTTCAATCAACGAATAATCCTCTTCCAACATTTGCCATGAAAATCTTGTTAAACATTTTGACATCATTTACCGAAAACAATCTCACAGTTTGCTGTTAAAATATTTTTCATGAAAAATTGCCCACATGTTTTCTTAGGTACAAAATCACATTGGCGGTGTTTTGGTGTTTTAATATGGCCTTGCTGTTCAATATGGGAATGAAAAACTGCAATCAATCAACAAATAATACCTAACAGGGCAAATGTGTAGGCAGCCCCATCAGTTAACGGCCCACGTCGATGTCAATCGAGTCGCCACGACCCCCTGTTGGACCTCCCCAGGACCATTATACCGGTATCGTTTACCCAGCTGTGTTCTCGAATGAACTCTGGCGGGGTGCAAGATGGCCTATCGACGTCCATCCCACCCGATGGTGAGTAATTTCCCCTTGTCTTTGAAAATCGGACTTTCACTGTGTAAATAACACGGTGTAATCAAAAATCATTACTATACTAGGTGCAATAATAATGCAAACTGGGGACTGGTACAGAAAACACGAAAGGGTGTTCATGGGTCAGCGTTCAAATTTGTTTGTTTCAATTTAATATGAGAATTTTTATTCAACTTGGCTGAATGAGTTTCATAAGGAAAACTCGGTCATAGCCTCATTTTCGTTATGAAATATTCAGTAAATACTTGTTTTAAAAACAAATATCCTATTATTCTCAATCACTACGTTGGTAATCGATCCTCTAATTCAAAAACTACAGACCTCTATAGCGGTGTCCCGCAAAACAGGTGTAGACCCAGATGAAAGCGGGGGGGGGGGAGGGGGCTGTCCCATGCATGATCTACACTGTTGTGCAAGGGGTGGCAGGGTAAGCTTGATCTTAGCGTGAAATTCCACCCTTAGGACTTGTTTTAATTTTAACAGTAGGGAAGGTTAGTGGGCCTAAGGGTTAGAACACCATGACTATCCGGAAGTTCCTGGGTTCAAACCTCGTCTTTGGTATCAAAAACTATTTCCAAATAGTATTTACCATCCCTCTGGTCTTTTGGAATGAGACTTTGAAACTGAACCTTTAGCTGTTGGCTAGGACCGTTAAAACCAAACTTCACTTTTCTCTTTCACTTTTGTAATTTAACAGGCAAATCTTACTTGTGGATTCATGGGATGGACATTGTGGACCTAGGGGTTAGAAATCAACCTGTTTCCTTCCAATTTTCGGAGGTTTGTGGGTTCAAAACCTTCGCCTTAGGCAATCAAAAAAACTGTTTCTATAGTATTTTCCTATCCCACCTGGTTTCTGGTCGGATGAGACTTTAAAACCGTGGTCCAGTCTCCTATATGAACTTTAAGAGGCTGTTTGCCTGGGACGTTAAACCCAATTCACTTGCACTTTTTTTTACTGAAATTATTCAGACCTGTGACTAAAGGTATTCCAGTGTAGCCTGACACCAACCAGTTTGGTAGTATGCTAGTCCGTGTGTAGCAGATATACACAATCAAAGTAAGGCCTCTAGTGTTGTTTGTTGATGGGCAGCTTTCGCAATTTGTACCGTTTGATCATCGTCAGGCTATTTTCATGAGAAACAGACAATCCCAATAGTCCCTGATCAGGAACAGCGCCGGATGACGGTGAAAATTTGAAATTAACTTTAGTGACCTGGTTAGCGAACTGGCATTAGTTCTGATCAGGGGCTGGGGCTTTGCTGGTTGGAAACATTGTAAGTCTCAATTCGTTTTTTAAGCTCGACTATTCGAAGAATAGATTAGAGCTTAATGTAAGTCACCACCGTGTCAACCCGTCCACGCACTTGGTTAAGGTTTTTTAGATCAAGCTTGTATATGGAACTAAACTCATGGCCCTACCACCCACCAGGACTTGGGAACAACTTCATTCTCCTAGTGATGTACATCTAACAACCCCTGACCTATATTTATGTAAAAAAAAAACCTTGAAAAACCGTGACAATTTTAACCTTGAAACTTACTTAGTTAATTGCCCCTTGGATTAATGTTTTTTATCGTAACCTTGGTTAAGGTTTTTATACGGACCGTTTTTTAATAAACCGGTACGTTAATTTAAGTTTAGCTTTGGGGGGGAGCCCGGTGCGGGCGGCTCTGCCGGGCGGGCTGACAGGAAAAAGTGCATAGGGTGTGTACACACGGCTTCGAAACCGTTCAGTCGAAAATCGATTGGAAAACTATACACACGTTCTTCTAACATCTTGAAGATGTGACTTGGTGTTTTTAATGCCGAAAAGTGTTTTTATCAAAAAAAATCGCCTTTTAAACCCTTTGCAAATTTTTTCCTACTTTTTTCTATACAATTCTACTTACGGTAAGAGTTTGTGTACTCAACTCCTCCGAAAACCGTTCCGTCGAAAATCGATCTGAAAATATACACACCCGTCTTTCCTACACCATATTGAAGATGTGCTACCTTGGTGTTTTTAATGCCGAAAAAAAATATTTTTTGCAAAAATTTTTAATTCCAAAAAACCTTTTAACTTCGCCATTTTTTCTAACATTTTTATATACAGTCCTAATTTTTACCGGTACAGAGTTTTTCCAGTTGTACACAAATCTCCGAACACGATTAGTCCGATGTTTTGAATTATACCACGGTCTTTACACTAGAAGAAGATTTGTTGCACCTTGGTGTTTTTTATGCCGATAAAAAATATTTCTTTAATACAATATTTTTTACCGCCATTTTTATACCATTATTGTAAATTCCAATTCCTTTCATTTCTTCTTACACTATCACTTTTATACTCATCTGCCTAACATTTGGTATACTGTTTAGCATACGAAAAGATGAAGAATAATGCAATGTCGATCGTTCTGAATCTATTCACACGTTTTAACATATTGAAGGATTTGTGCACCTTGGTGTTTTTGTTTATTGCCGAAAAAATTATTTTTTTAGAAAAATAAATACCTTTTTTAACTTAGCCCATTTTTTCTACATTTTTTCTATACAGTTCTAGTACCAACGGTTCCCACAGAGTTTGTGTAACACAATCTCCTCCGAAACGTTTTCATCGATGTTCTGAAATTTACACACGTCCGTCTAAATATAGAAGATGTGCACCTTTTTGGTGTTCTTAATTGCGGAAAAAAAATTTTTAACAAAAATGTCCACCCCTTTTTAAACTTTAGGCCAGTTTTTTACTACATTTTTTGTTTTACGTTCTTACACGGTAACAGAGTTTGCGTAACAACTCCTCCGAAACCGTTCAAGTCGCTGTTCTGAAAATATCAACGTTTCTAACAAATTCCATTAAGAGATTTTGTTGCCTTCCTTGGTGTTTTTATAGCCGAAAAAATTTTTTTAAAATATTTTTTCGCCATTTTTTCTACTTTATTTGTAATCCAATTCCCTAGATTTTTTACACTTCTTACTTTTCTGTCTCTGGCCCTCTTAGATTTACATGTTTTGCACCGGGCGAGTTGAAGAAATTTTTATGGCTTATAGATTTCAAATTTTCATTAAATGTTTTTGCCTTGGGTGACCGCTTCACATTTCTTGCATCTTCGCTGTTACTTTTGGCCCATACTCGGACGGGCGTATTTTTGACTTGCGGCAAACTTCTTGTATTTTTTGAGGCGATATTAAATTGTGAGTTTGTTTTATCGTATCTAATAAAAATAACGGTTATTTGATTTGTTATGTGGGAATTCATATTGCCACTTGGTTCCGCCGCACAAAGATTTATTGCACTTCTAAAAGTCACGCAATATCGCACGCTAACGGAATTCGTGCATATATCCACATAAAACCAAATCAAATAACCAATAAATGTGTGCCATTCATTTGCTTCCAGTTTGTTTGCATGGTTCAATTCTGGATTGGACAAAACTACTTTTTTGTCTGATTGTTGATTACTTTTGGATGGCCCTTATGGATTGTGACCAGTGTAGCTCCTGAGTTGAATAGCACACTCCTGTACCCCCTGATAAGGGATCATTATTTGCTTGTGTACGATTTTGATCCGACTTCGCGGATCTGGATCATACAACTGGTCGCATAACCCATAAGCCCCTTTTTCTCAAGTCACATCCCAAACAAAGGGTAGTCAAACCCCAATCAAGTCAACGAAAATATCCTAATTCCACATTTCTTGCCATGGAATAATCTTGTCAACTTTTGACATTCATTTACCCGAAAATATCCACAAGTTTCGGATGTAAATATTTTTCAATGGAAAAATTGGCACATGTTCTTAGGAACATAAACAAAATTCACCAATGGCGTGGTTTTATATGGCCTTGCTGTTCAAGGGGATTGAAAAAACTGCAAATCATCAATCAACAAATATCCCTACTCGGTCCAATTGATGTAGGCAAGCCCCACCATTCAGTTACGGCCCAAGTCGATGTCCTATCGAGTCGCCACGACCCCTGTTGAACCTCCCAGGACCATTTCCGTATATCGTTTATACCAGCTGATTGTTCTCGATTGACTCTCGGCCGGGCGTAAGATGGGACCAGTCGACTCCATTTCCCGATGGTGAGTAATTTCCCTTGTCTTGAAATGGAACCTTTCACAGTGTAATAACACGGTGTAATAAAAATCGTACCTAAATACCTAGTGCAATAAATTATGCAAACTGGGACTGGTAACCAGAAAAACACGAAAGGGTGGGCCATGACAGGCTTCAAACATTTGTGTTGATTTAATATGAGATTTAATTAAAACTCGGCTGAATGCTTTCATAAAGAAAACCTCGTTCATAGCCTCATTTGTCCTTATGAAAATCAGTAAAATCGTTGTTTAATAAATATCCTCTTATACTCATCACTCGTGTAACGATACCTCTGATCAAAACTACAGATCCCTCATATAGCGGTTTTTGGGGGGGGGGGGGGGGGGGGATTATTCCGCAAACAATGTAGATCCAGATGAGCCGGCTTCCATCGCGATTATACCACTGTTTGCAAGGGGACGGGGTGGCAGGGTCTGCTTATCTTTAGCGATGAATCCAACCCTTAGGGACTTGTATTTTAACATAGGGAAGGGTAGTGGCCTAAGGGTTAGGAAACACCTGACTATCCGGAGGTTCGGGGTTTCAAAACCTCGTTCTTTCTGGTATCAAAACTATTTCATAGGGGGGGTTATTTCCCATCCCTTCTGGTCCTTTTGGATTGAAGACTTGAAATGACCTTAGCTTTGTTGCGTAGGTCGAGTTAAAACCAACTCACTTTCCTCTTTCACTTTTGTATTTTTAACAGCGAATCTTACTGAGATTCCACGGGGTTTGGGAATTGTGGTCCTAGGGGTTTAGAAATCACATGTCTTCCAATTCCGGAGGTTGTGGGGTTCAAAAACCATCGCCTTAGGCATCCAAAAAAACTTTCAATAGTATTTACCATTCCCACTGGGGATCCTGTCCCGGATGAGAGACTTTAAACCGTGGTTCCACGTTCTTCTGAATAAAAGAATTTAGACTGTTGCTGGGACGTTAAAACCCATTTCACTTTTTTTTTTTTGTTTTTTTTTTGTTTTTTTTTTTTTTTTTTGTTTTTTTTTTTTTTTTTTTTTTTTTTTTTTTTGCCAACTTTTTTACTAGAATATTCAGACCTGATTGACTAAGGTATCCCTGTGTAGCCCCTGGAACACCAACCAGTTGGTAGATTGGCTAGGTCCTGTGTGGCAGGATATAAACAACAATCAAAGTAGGCTCTAGTCCTGTTTGTTGATGGCAGCCTCGCAATTTGTACCGTTGATCATCGGTCAGGCTTTTCAGAGAACAGACTAATCCCATAGTCCCTTCCTCCTGATCAGGGACAGCGCCGATGACGGTGAAATCAATTTAATTAGTGGACTGGTTAGAGCGAAACAGCATAAGTCCCTGATCTGGGCGGGCTTTGCTGGTTGGAAACATTGTAAGCTCAATTGTTTTTTAGCTCGACTATTCGAAGCAAATAGTTAGAGCTTATGTAGTCACCCTGGCGTCACCTCTCCGTCACCCTTGGTTAAAGGTTTTTTAGTCAAGCTTGTTTATATGGAAATACTTGGCCCTGGCCCACACCCACCATTACTTGGACAAACTTCATCTTCCTAGTGAAGTGGCAATCAACAACCCCTGACCTATATTTGACCTTTGTGACCTACATTTAATAACCTTGAAATTACTTAGTTAATTCCCCTTCAGGTTAATTGTTTTTAGTCAACCCTTGGTTAAGGTTTTTATACGGGACCGTTTTTAAAAAACGGTAACGTAATTATGTTTTGTAACACCGCTTGGGCTGGTGAGGGGCGGGCGGGCGGGCCGGGTGGGCGGGTGGGCGGGCGGCTGACAGAAAAAGTGCATAGTTCGTGTACACAACTCCTCCGAAAAAACAGGTTCAGTCGATCGATCTGAACTTATACACACGTTCTTCTACAACAATATTGAAGATGTGCATCTTGGGAGTTTCTATTTGCCGAAAGATGTTTTATACAAAAATATCGCCTTTTTAACATAGCCATTTTTTTCTATCATTTTTCTATACACTTCTATTTTACGGTACAGAGTATGTGTACAACAATTTCCTCCGGAAACCGTTTCAGTCGATTTTTCGATCTGAAACCTATAACCACACGGTCTCTAAATTACACACTATGAAGATGTGCACTTTTTTTGGTGTTTTTAAAAAAATGCCGAAAAAATAGTTTTTAACCAAAAAATTTTTAATTTCACCTTTTTTATAATCTTATCCTTTTTTCTACATTTTTCTATACAGTTCTATATACGGTACAGGAGTTTGTGTACCACAACTTTTTTTCCTCCGAAACCGTTTTTTCAGTTTCGACGTTTGTAACTATACACACGTTCTTCTAACACATATAGAAGATGGGCACCTTGGTGTTTTTTATGCGAAAAAATATTTTTAACAAAATATTTTGTAGCACATTTTTTCTACCATTATTGTTATCCAAATTAATATCATTTTCTTACACTTACTTTTTATCTCTGCCTAAATTAGTTCTAACATGTTTATAAAACAACGAGATGAAGAATAATGCTATAGGCTTTTCAAATTCTCATTTAATGTTTCTTGCCTTGTGGACCGCTTCACATTTCTGCATCTTCGCGTCGTCTGGCACATATTCGACGGGCGTATTTTGTGACTTGCGGCACTCTGGTATTTTTTGGGCGCATATAAATTTGTGAGGTGATTTACGTATTAATAAAAAGGTTATTTTGATTTGTATGCTGGATATATGCCCAGTGTTCCGCCACAAAGATATTGCAACTTCTTAAGTCACGCAATATCGCACGCTACGGAACTTCGTGCATATATCCACATACAAATCAATAACCAATAAATGGGTCATTCATTTGCTTCCTTGGTCAGTGTTGCATGGGCAATCTGGATTGGACAAACTACTTTTGTCTGATGTTGATTATTATGGGCCTTATGGGATTGGTGACCAGTGTAGCTCTTGATTGAATAGCACAATCCTGTACCTGATAAGGATCATTATGGTTGTGTGCAGATTTTGATCCGACTGCGGATCTGGATCTACTTGGTGCATAACCATAAGCCCCTTTTCTAAAGTCACAAGCCACAAAAGGGTAGTTAACCCCTAATCAATCAACGAATTCCTATTCCACATTTGCATGAATTCTTGTCAACTTTGACCATCATTTACCGGAAAAATATCACAGTTTCTGTAAAATATTTTCATGAAAAATTGCTCATTGTTCTTAGGTACAAAATCACATGGCGTGTTTTATTATGGCCTTGCTGTTCAAGGGATGAAAAACTGCAATCATCAACAAAATATTTCTTACAGGCAATGATGTAGGCAGCCCCTTCAGTTACGGCCAGTCGATGTCAATCGGTCGCCTTCGACCCCTTGTTGGACATCCCAGGACCATTGTATCGTTACCCAAGCTGTGTTCTCGGATGGGAAGACCCTCTGAGGCTGGGCGCAAGATGGCATCAGACGTCCATCCCGATGGTGTTGAGTTATTTCCCTTGTCTTGGAATGGACTTTCACAGTTTGTATTAACACGGTGTATAATAAAAAATCGTTACTATACTAGTGCATATAAAAATATGCCAAATGGGACTGGTACAGAAAAACACGAAAGGTGCCATGACAGCTTCAACATTGGTGTTGATTTAATATGAGATTATTAAACTGGCTGAGTAGGATTTCATAAGAAATCGTCATAGCCTCATTTCTTATGAAATCCAGTAAACTTGTTTAACAAATATCCTATTATATCATCACTCGTGTAAGATCCTCTATCAAAACTACAGAACCTCTATAGCGGTGACCGCAAACAATGTAGATCCAGATGAGCCGGCTTCATCAAAGATAAACAATGTTTGCAAGGGTAGGGTGGCAGGGTATTGTTATCTTTGCGATGATCCTACCCTTAGGGGACTTGTATTTTAAGCAGCGGGAAGGGTATGGATAAAGGGGTGAACACCTGAATTCCGGAGAGTTCGGGGTTCAAACCTCGTCTTTGGATCAAAAAACTATTTCATAAGATTTCCCATCCCTCTGGTCTTTTGGATGAGACTGATACGACTAGCTGTTGCTAGGACGTTAAACCAACTCACTTTCTCTTTCACTTTTGTATATTTTAATCAGCGAATCTTATGAGATTTCACGGGATGGATTGTGGCCTGGGGTTAGAAATCACTGTCTTCCAATCCGGAGGGTTGTGGGGTTCAAACCTCGCCTGATTAGGATCAAAAAAAAACTTTCATAGTATTTCCATCCACGGTCTGTCGGATGGGACTTTAAAACCGTGGTCAGTCTCTATATGAATTTAAGCTGTTGCTGGGAGTTTTAAACCCCATTCACTTGCACTTTTTTTACTGATATTCAGACCTGTGATAGGTTATCAGTGTAGCTGCACAACCAGTTGGTAGGATGCTAGTCCGTGTGCAGATCTACACAATCAAGTAGGCTCTAGTCTGTTTGTTGATGCAGACCTCGCAATATTTTGTACCGTTGAATCACCGTCAGGCTATTTCAGAGGACAGACAATCCTTAGTCCTGATCAGGACAGCGCCGATGACGGTGATTGAAAACTAATTTAGTGACTGGTTAGCGAAATAGCATAGTTGATCTGGGGCTTTGCTGCGTTGAAACATTGTAAGCTCAATTGTTTTTAGGCTCGACTATTCGAAGAATTGTTAGAGGGCTTTGTGTCACCCCCGGCGTCACCGTCACGCCTTGGTTAAGGTTTTTAGTCAAGCTTGTACTTGGAATACTCCTGGCCTACACCCACATACTTGGGACGACTTCATATCTAGTGATGTACACAACAAACCCTGACCTATATTTGACCTTTGACCTAACATTTAACTTGAATTACTTAGTTAATTCCCTTGGATTAATGTTTTTAGTTCAACCTTGGTTAGGTTTTTTATAGGCCAGTTTTAAAAAACGGGTACGGTATAGGTTTTACGTGGTGCGGACGGAGGTGCGGGCGGCTGACAGAAAGTGCATAGTTCGTGTACACAACTCTCATAAAAAACCGTTCAGTCGATCGATCTGAAACTATACTCACGTCTTTCTACACATATTGAAAGATGTGCTCCTTTGTGTTTTTATGCCGATAAAAGATGTTTAACAAAATATCGCCTTTTTAACTCTAGCAATTTTTTCTACATTTTTCTATTACAATTCTTTAGTACGGTAACAGAGAGGTTGTGTACACAACTCCTCCGAAACCGTTCAGTCGATCGATCTGAAAACTATACACACAGTCTTCTACACATATTGATAGATGTGCACCTTGGTGTTTTATGCCGAAAAAAAAAAATTATTTTTTTAACAAAAATATCACCTTTTTAACTTAGCCATTTTTTCTACATTATTCTTACAGTTCTTAAACGGTATTTACAGGAGTTTGTGTACACAACTCCTCGATACCGTTCAGTCGATCGTCTGAAAACTATACACACGTCTTCTACACATTTAGATAAGATGTGCACCTTGGTGTTTTTATGCCGAAAAAATATTTTTAACAAATATTTTTTAGGCCATTTTTTCTAAATATTGTATCCAATTCCCTATCATTTTCTACTTACACTCTACTTTTCTATCTCTGCCCTAAATTAGTATACATGTTTAGCACAACGAGATGAAGAAATAATTGCTATAGAGTCTTTTTCAAATCTCATTAATGTTTTTTGCCTTGGTGGAAAGCTTCACATTTCTGCATCTTCGACTGTCTGGCCCATATTCGTCGGCGCGTATTTTGTGCTTGTGGCACTCTTGATTTTTTGAGGGCATATAAATTGTGAGTGATTTCACGTATTATAACTTAAAAAGGTTATTGATTTGTAATGTGGATATATGCATCTTGTTCCGACGCCACAAAGATAATGCATTTAAAGTCACGCAATATTCGCACGCTAGGATTTCGTGAATATATTCACACATACCAAATCAAATAACCAATAATGTGTCCATTCATTTGTTCAGTGTTGCATGGGTCAATCTGGATTGACAAAACTACTTTTGTCTGATGTTGATTCTTATGGGCCTTATAGGGATTGTGACCAGTGTAGCTCCTGATTGAGAATAGCACCACTCCTGTAACCTGATAAGGAGTCTGTATTGATTGTGCAGATTTTGATCGTATGCGGGATCTGATCTACACTGGTCGCATAACCCATAAGCCCTTTTTCTCAAGTCACTGCCACAAAGGGTTAGTAAACCCCAATCAATCAAAACGAATATCTATTCCACATTTGCCATGAAAATTCTTGTTAATTTTGACATCATTTACCGAAAAATATCACTAGTTTCTGTAAATATTTTTCATGAAAAATTGCCACAAGTTCTTAGGTACAAAAATCACATGGCGTGTTTTATATGGACTTGCTGTTCAAGGGATGAAAAATGCTATCAATATCAACCAATATCACTACTGGCAATGATGTAGGCAGCGCCATCAGTTACGGGCCCTAGGTCGATGTCAATGAAGTCGCAACACGACCCCTGTTGATCCTCCCAGGACCTTTCCGTATCGTTACCCAGCTGTGTTCCTCAATGACTCTGGCGGGAGCAAGATGGCCATCGATCGTCCATCCCGCATGGTGAGTAATTACCCTTGTCTTGTAATTGGACTTTCACTAGTGCCACTAAAACGTGTAATAAAAATCAATACTTTACTGTGCAATAAATATGCTAATGGGATGGTACAGAAAAACACGATATGGTGTTCTGACAGCTTAAAATTTGAGTTCAATTAATATGAGATTATTCACAACTGGCTGATAAATGATTTCTAAGAAATCGTCTCATTAGCCTCATTTCTTATGAAATCAGTAAACTTGTTTTAACAAATATCCTATTTTTTTCATCACTGTGTATGATCTCTATCAAAACTACAGACCTTTTCTATAGCGGTTGAATGTCCGCCAACAGTGTAGACCCAGATGAGCAGGCTAACTGCATCATGATCTACCACTGTTTGCAAGGGGTGGTCAGGGTATGCTTTCTTAGCGATGAATCCACCCTTAGGGACTTCTGTATTTTAACAGAGGGAAGGGTAGTGACTAAGGTTAGAACACCTGACTATCCGGAAGTTCTGTTCAAACTCGTCTTTTGGTTTCAAACTAATTTCATAGTATTTCTCATCCCTTGGTCTTTTGGTATGAGACTGGAAACTGACCTTAGCTGTTGCTAGGACGTTAAACCAACTCTCTTTTCTCTTTCACTTTTGTATTAATTTTAAACAGCAAATATACGGAGATTCATGGGATGGGATTGTGAACCCCCTTGGGGTTAGAAAGCACCTGTCTTCCACATCGGAGGGGTTGTGGGTTCAAAACCTCGCTTAGCATCAAAAAAACTTTCATAGTATTTCCATCCATGGTCTGTCGGATGAGGATTTTAAACTGTGGTCCTAGTCTCATTATGAATTTAGCTGTTGCTGGGACGTTAAACCCATTTCACTTGCTCTTTTTTACTGATATTCAGACACTGTGGACTAAGGTTTCCAGTGTAGCCTGACTCACCAACAGTTGGTAGATGTAGTCCGTGTGCAGATTTAACAATCAACAGTAGCTCTAGTTCTTGGGTTTGTTGATGGCAGCTTTCGCACAAAGTTGTTACCGTTGATCTTCGTCTGGCTATTTCAGAGACAGACAATCCCATTAGTCCTGATCAGACAGCGCCGATGACAGGGTGAAACTAATTTTGTGACTTGGTTAGCGAACAGATATTTGTCTGGATCTGGGCTTTTGCTGGTTGGAAACATTGTAAGTCAATTGTTTTTTAGCCGACTTTTTCGAAGAATAGTTAGAGCTAATGTAGTCACCGTCACGCCTTGGTTTAAGGTTTTTAGTCAAGCTTGTATCATGGAATACTCTTGCCCTACACCCACAGACTTGGACAAACGTCATCTCCTAGGTGATGCATACATCAAACAACCCCTGACTTATATTTGACCTAGACCTAATTTTAACTTGGATTACTAGTTAATTCCACTTGGTTAATGTTTTTAGTCAACCTTGGTTAAGGTTTTTATACGACCGTTTTTTATAAACGGTACGTATTATGTTTTACCGCTGGGCGGGCGGGCGGGCAGGCGGGCGGCTGACAGAAAAAGTGCATAGTTCGTGTACACAACGCCTCCGAAACCATTCAGTCGATCGATCTAAAACTATCACACACGTCTTCTACACATATTGAAGATGTGCACCTTGGTGTTTTTATGCCGAAAAGATGTTTTTAACAAAAATATCGCCTTTTTAACTTAGCCATTTTTTCTACATTTTTCTATACAGTTCTATACACGGTACAAGAGTTTAGGGTACACAACTCCT